>VOQK01026646.1:9742-21824 GCA_015052645.1 Benitochromis conjunctus
TTGATTGTAGAAAAAAAAAAAAAAAAAAAAAGATAACTTTTTTTTTTTTTTTTTTTTTTTTTTTTTTTTTTATTTTTTTTTTTTTTTTTTTGGGGGGGGGGGGGGGTATTTTTTTGATAAATAAAACATATATAAAATCTGCTGCAGTGTCCAACTGGAAATGCTGAATAATATAATATAGTGACAGCTGAGCAACTGATTTTACTAAGACAAAACTATAATATTATAGAAATGTGAAGAAGTTAAAGGCTAAAAGCAAAATTGCAGCTGAAGCCAAAGGAGCGGTGTGAGTTTGTGGAAAAAGGAAAAGTAACAAAAGTACTGCACGTGTGTGTAATTTAAGTGTTTAAAAGACCTAGTTTATTAATAAAGTGTTAATATTTTAAAACCAGGATAGTATTAGTATTACAGGTCTATCATTAAGACACAGGAGAATCCGATGGATTATAACTGTTAGTCCATTAAATTAATGTTTAGATGGGGGTAAGATAGTCTATTGATATTAAGAGCAGAAGTACAAGTAGGTGCCCTGTTTTTACAGTCACATATTAACGGTTATAGAACAATAAACATGTTGTCAGCCAAGGACAAAAAAGGCTTTTAAAAAAATCAATGAGTGTTATCAGGGAAAGATAAAAAATTTAAACACTATTAAAAAACTTTAGACCTCTTCAGCTAACTGCACACTGCGGACCAACAGACCTTCCAGGATTGGTGAAGCTATTTTCCAAAGAATTGATCAGTCATACCCGTTTCAAATCTGTCCATCGCTAATGATGAACATAACCTGCACCGGAGCAGGATATGTCTACTGCACTATTTACATGGTAATATACCCTTATAAGACTTAAAGTTACCTCACTAAGCCTAAATCCTGCATCATAGTACAGGTCTCTATGCATGTTACAGGGTTTTTTGTGTAGTGCATCGTGGCAGCGGATTTGTTTTTATATTTTTAATTTTGCTTTTTTGCTTAATCATTGTAATGTTTTGGGAATCAGTAACTGTTGATAGCCAGGACTGTGTATGGAACCCAGCCTCGGTGTAGTGTATGATACAGTCTCAACCTTTAATCTATTGATTTGTGTTGCTGGACATGAATTTCCCAACAGAATTTCATGTCCCTGAACACAACTTTCCATCAGCCTGCTTTAATATGTATTGACAAGAGAGCAGTTGGAGCGATGGCGGAGCAGCACGTCATCAGACCCAAGCCCTATTCACACACATTATACATTTTACACTCATTATCATTTGTAATCGTTTGTATGATTTTTCTATTTCTATGATATTGCTCGGTTTAGTTTTGAAAAAATTATGGTTTGGAATAAAATACGGTGGTTGTCAGTCTTTTAAAAACGCTGCTTTTCAGGTTGCTATGGTGACTCCTCCCTGCTTTCACTTCAAAAGTATTTGGACTCAAACATATTTCCTAAATGTGGGAATTTGTGTCCAAAACGTGTACGAAACCGTTCCATTTTTGTGATTATATCACAAACTAGTATAACTATCATAATTTTCACAGTAATTGTCAGTACTTTCCATCTTTTTTTAAAACTGAAAGTACAGTCTGTCCTAACAACCTCTCAGCAACTTTCTCACCGTGTGGGGAAAAAAAAACAAAAAGCATCACCAGATCCCCTTGCACTGTTTAATGCAGAGGTGATTTTGGTCTCGATGCTCACTTATTGGATGGCAAGAGCTGGCCTACAGCAAATAGTCCCTGGTTGACTCATAGCCCAACTGTGTTGACAATGAATGTTCTCTGTTTAGGAGTTGCTTGGGAGTTATAGTTTTGTTTCCTGTTGCGAAGATTCAGGTAAGGGGGAACTGCAAATTGCCCAGAATTGTGTCTCTATTAGTCCCTTGGTGTACTGGCAGCCCATCTAGTATGCTGTGAAGGGGAGAAAGGCTGAAATCTCTCTATTATTCCTGAATTGGAAAATGCAGAAAAACAGGATGGCCTTTAGTCTGAGGATGGTAATGTTAATCAGTAGCAAAGAGGTTCACAAGTTGAACACACTGGTGTAGCAGCTGGTGCTAATGGACTAAAAAGGTGGGTCTAATTAAAAATAATGAAATGTGTGGGTTGTTGTAGCAGTGGTCTATTACCTACTGAAATTATCAATCTTTCCTGTAACATTATGGATAACATTATTTCAAATCAATTGCAGTGACACGGTGATAATGTGGAGTTTTGGCAGGAAGAAGTGATATCATTAGCACCTGGGAGTTCATATCGTAAAGGTGGCGTCCTTAGTGTTAGTGTTAAAATATATCTGTCTGTTTCACACATATATAAGAGCCTGTCTGTGTGCTGTTGTACAGAAATGTACTTTAGGTTGTCAGGTGGCTGTAACTGACAAATCTTTTCAAAAGTGAAGCAGAGCTGGAAGAAATGTGGGGTTTTTTTCCCCACTTGCTGGCACATTTTTAAATTTGAGCTTTGGCTGATTCAAATACCTATAAAAGTCAGTGTCAGACAAAATTTCAAATCAAAAACTTTTTATGATGAGTAAAATACGTGAAAACGCATGGACAGGTGTGATTATAGTAAAGGATTTAACTTGTGAAATAATCACATCATGGTTTTGAAAGTAGAGATGGCACGATACCACTTTTATGTCCGATACCGATATCATAAATTTGGATATCTGCCGATACCGATATGATAATCAATAAAACTGTTTTTTTTAATGTCTTGCAGCATTTTGTATAAATTCATACTCAAAAACATAACACTAAAGCTATTCTATTATACTTGTATGCAAAAAATACACAGCGCCCAAAATATTTCACAGTTCAGCAATACTGACCTTTTTATTTAAACTTTTAGCAGAACTTTAAGTATTTAAAGTAATATTCAAAAAGTAATTCGAAATGCATTTTATGCAGATTTCAAAAACTCTTTGGTTCTGAAAAAAGAAGTGCAATATCAGCACAAAATAATGTTTATATTCAACAACTTTTCTTTTTTTTTTAGTTTTTTTCATAGTTTCTTTTTCGAACCATGAAACTGTTCAGCCTGCAACACTGCGTTTGGTAAAACTTGAGTCTCCATTGTACGGTCATACTTAGCAATGACAACGCACAGACGTCCGAGCTCCATATATCGGTTGTTAAGTTTAACGTGGGAATGCTTTACCAACATTTAGAGATGAGCTTACACACTTGCTTTACTTCTCTGGGATAGCCTGCTCGGAGATCAAATGCACGGCAGCACGTAGCGACGCTCCAAATGCATTCAGTGTGAAGTAACTCCAGACCGTCAACAGGTCTCGCACGCCACAGCCGCTCTATAACGCGACGCACACGTGGTCATGAGCTGGGTTACACCATGTAGCAAGTTTTGTGAGACGCTTTTGTGATATTTAAAGGATCGGATTACATTTTCTATTTCTCCCCGATATCCGATCCAGTACTTTAGGTCAGGATCGGACCGATACCGATACTGTATATCAGATCGGTCCATCTCTATTTGAAAGATTACTGGATGATTAGTTTGGGATCCAAAATTGCTTGGATTAAAGTGTGAATAGTCTATGTAGGTTATTTTGTGGAAATTCGTTATATCATGTCTTGGTGCCGTGTAATAAGGTGAGTTACTAGGTACATTGGTGATAATGTAGTTAATATAACAACAACATCCTGTCCGATTTAAAGTTTGACTTTGGGCCATTACAACTGCGTGATTCCTTTATTTTCAGCCTTTCTGTTGCAGATTTGCTGCTGTGCTTGGGGTCATTTTCAGTTGCATGACCCAAATCGGGCCAAGCTTTAGCTGCCGGACAGATGGCCTCACGGTGACTCCAGAATACTTTGGTAAAAAGGTTGACTGTTAAATCAATGACTGCAAAGTACCCAGGTTCTGTGGGTGCAAAACACGGCCAAATCATTGGCCCTCCACTACAATGATTGACTGTTGGTATGAGATGTGCTGATATGCTGTATTTGGTTTTCTCCAAACGTGGCGTATCCACTTTAGTCTCATTTGGCCAAAGATAACCTTGGCTAAATATCAAAAGATCAAAACTGGCTCAGAGCAGTCTTCCATAATGTGATGGGTATGATTTGCGTCCTTAACCTGGTGCTGGAGGTGAACACAAACATCAAAGGTCCACCATGCATTCTGTCCACATCCAAAAAAACAACAACAAAGAAACCCACCAACTTAAAGTAAGCTATGATCAAACACGAATTGTTTAATTATAACAAAAATGGGAAATATATGGTGTAAAAAACTAATATGTTCCAATGAAGATAAATGAACATGAAAAAGTAGTTGATTTATAATAGATATCATAAAAGTGTGGGAACTATGTGCTTTGGTCAGTTTCCTTTTTTTTATCTACCCAAGTAAAATTGATGTGGTAGGTTATAAACTTTGATGTATTGGCTAATCACAGAACAGTGAAGTATTGCCCACCTCGTAACAGTTTCTGGCATCTGGGTGTGTTGGGCACAGAGGCACAGCTGGTTGATTCATTGAAAATCAACAAAACACATTTAAGCAGTTATGTTCATTTTTTATGCTTTAGGGGTTCAAAACTCCCAAAAGAAAATAGTAGCACCTCTCAGACTCTTAGTGGTCATTAGAATTTCAGAAACATTCATCTTTATATATTCCATTAATTTATGGAATATATAGATTTTATTGTGCTGAGCAGTGAACTGGTGTTTGCATATTTGTGTGCAGAAGAGAGGATAACTAAACTTGTGGAGTTTTATGCACTGGTCAAAGCAATTCTGGCATCACTTTTGGTTCATAATGGCTCACAGTCGGTTGTTTTTCTTTTGGAGGGATTTCGTATCACTTCTTTTAACGGAATGACAAACCCTCTGAGGAATGGAGGGGACAGGCGATAAAAATTATAATTTTGCTGTGTACTATTTTCAAATCACCGCAGTATGTAATTATGTGGCAAACATCTTAACGTGTGCTGTAAAGCTGCTAAGAACCTTAACTGCTCATTTATGAAGCTGTTTTCATAGCCTTGCCTTGAAGTGAAAGATGATGGGCTCGAGTATGCAAAAGCCTTTACAAAGAACATTTTTACCACTGTGTCTGCAGATACAGTGAGTGCGGTAAGGGCAACAATAATGGGTTTTAAGCAAGCACCACCTTACGTGTTCGAAAGCAGCAGATGAACTCAAGCTTAATAGCCAACATACATACATCTACCAAAACAGCACAGCCCTCTAAATTCATTATTTTATTTAAACGGAACAAATTTAGAAAACTGCATCTGGTCCAGATATTTATCAGCGCACACCTGCTTAGCTGATTGCTGCTTTTATCCTTCCTGGGAAAAGCACATGGATGAGTTGTGCCAAATTTCAAGTCAGACTGATCACCGTTTTATTGTACTGCAGAAGCATCATGTTGGCAAAATGCTATCAGATTTTGCAATTATACTCTTGAAACTACCATGGCGGTTAAAATCCCAAGCGTAAAGTTTTCTTAAACTCCCACATTGGAGGTGAAGCCAAATCCAAGAAACTATGCACCTGTTTTCACTCATGATCAAACTCGCCATCATATTTCCTTTTAATGTGAAAAATGTAATTTGGAACATTCTGAAATTAAACTGCCATATCTGCGGTGGTCTTGAAGTCGGATCCTTACCAAAAATGGGGCAATTACCTTTTTTACTCATGACCAAATTCTCCATCAAATTTTCTTATAATGTGCAAAATGGCATGTGAAACTTTCCCAAACAAAAACAAAGTCCAAACATTTTGGGCAAATGTGCGTTGGGCTTTTTGGTATGTAGATGTAATTTTACTGAGATTATTTTTTACTTTCTGTGCTTTAATGTCTTTCTTTGTAGAACCTAAACTGAATCCTAAAAAGCTATCAACTTCTTTTTGACAGTGTTAAAAATGCAGTCGTTAAATTGTGATATGTCTTTCAAACCACCCGATGCTAGCATACTTCATTGGAGTCAAAACAATAATGCAAGCTATTGGTGTTTTCGTGAAAATGCCCCATGTGTTATTTTGCCTGTCAATCACACTTTGAGAGAAACAGCCAATGATAACTGAACTGAGTGGTATTATTTCAGTTATATGGAAATTGATCTTTTTATTCCATTGTCCCAATGGTGAATAAACCACTGTGATCTGCAAATAGTGTAAAAAGTCAGTTCAAAATGAAAGTAGTGAGAGGACAAATCCACTGCAGTACGTGAGAGATGATGATTTTGAGGCTACTCTTATTCCTGAAACACTACTATTAGATGCTAACCCTATCTGTTACTATTAGCAGCTAGGTCACAGCTGGAAGGAAGTACTAGAAACAGTGGCACTTTACACCAGCGTATAGCACATGCCCCTTGTAAGTGCTGTCATTTACTTATGCACAACAACTCTTATTTTTCTTTGTATTGTTCACAATATGTATTGCATGTCTATTGGATTATAGACTTGTTATTTGTATTAGGTGCCTCATACAAAGCCTTAGAACAATAAATCTCTGTTCGCCAATAAAGACTATTATAAGCTTATGGCAACAAAAAAAATGTGAATCATCTTTATAAATAAATTTCAATGCCTTTTTGCAATAAAGCATTTTTCTCATTGGTGAAGCCAAAATATTCAATGTTTCATTTTAATTTTCCAAATGAAGACAGGATCAAATAAACACACGGACAATTTGTATCTTTCTAATTTATGCCATACTGATTATCTTTAGTGGATATAACAAGACAGTCACAATTCCCAAAAACAAATGTGCAGCAAAAATCAAAAGCAGGTTAGCTGAATGATTGACATCCAATGAATCCTTTGGACATCAAAGTCTGCTGTAATGGTGCCTGGTTCATGTGAATCCAAGCGCTCCATCAGATTGCTGCCTCTGGAATGTCGCTTTGGACCGGGACTTTAATTAGAACAGACTGTTTTGAAGTTGGACGGGTCATTACCTGGCTAACAGAATGAGGACATACTGTATTTCAGGTTGTAGAAGGAATATACTGTCTGTTTTCAAAGCATAAGCAGATATGTATCAAATAGTCACAGCGGCAGATGAATGTGATTCCGTGTCTCGCTTGACATTGTTGCTAAGCCTGTCTTCAACTTTTCATGCTACTGTGAAATTACTCGATTTACAGCTGCTGCAGACAGAGGCTCATGGACAAGTGAGTGGAACGTGATTGCAGGCACTGAAATTTTGTGCAGCACCATAACACAGCTGTGTTACAGTTGTTGAGATTTATCAGATAAATCAGGGAGAAATGCCTTTGCGATGATAAATGAGATTGGAAGTTTAATTGAAAATGAGCCTTTATGGCAGTACAAATTTGTATGTCGCAAGAGTTGCTCACTGTTTATTCAAAATTTCCAAATTTCCCTAAGCTTGAAAAAAAAGGGAAAACTACAAGTAATCTGCTTTAGGTCTGCATTAGCATTTTAAAAATGAAACCAAGTAGTGTTATGCAGCGCTCATGATTAGAAAAATGGGCCATTTTCAATTGCCACATTGTCCCAAGTGCAAATTTATGTACAGATTGAGACATTGTTTTAACATGAAAGATGAACCTCTTTGTTTTCATGTAGCAAAATTTGAAATCAAAACCAAAGTTAATAAATGTATAAATTAAAATATTGTGGACTCTTTTATTTTAAGAAGACATTATGAAATTTGGTAACTGGCATGAGAAGCTTTTGTTCTTCGCTCTTCATAACGTTACAGTGGGCAGCATGCTGAAAAAGTGTGGAAAGCCCCTTTTGGCCATGTGGCACAGACTCTTCAGCTGTGGTCTCTTTAATTACACCGGGAACAATGGGGTCAGTTGTTTCAATACAGTTCTGAGGGTACATCTTTACAACATGGAGAAGCTTGGAGAAAGCAGCTGTCAGCGAGGATTTCTCTCGCCGTCTCCCTTTATCTGCTCAGCTGCAATGTTGCTAAGCACCGGGTATGAAACTATGTTCGAGAATATATTTGGGAGAGGGAAAAATCATGCGGATATTTTTTTCATTCATTCATCACTATTGGCTGAAACCATTCAGCATTTAAAATATAAGATGACTTTCATTTGCACAGGTATGTTGAGTGGGCCCTGTGGCATTTTAATAGAATATTAAGCATGTCTGATCAAACTGTAGTCACAAAAATTACTTACCAGAGATAATATTTATGATAAGAAAAATGAGATCTCTTTTATTCCAGTTTGAGAAGAGGAAAGAAACATTGTTTCTTGCTGGTTACTATGCTGGTGCTGTCCTTGATCACACTGGGTTCTGTAGCATTAAAGTACTGTGCATCTCTATAGAATGAAGTAGTTGTAAAACCCGAGCATGTAGTGAAAGAAACCGATCACTTGGGGGTTTTGTGCTTTTCTGGGTTAGTAAAACGTGCACAATTATTCACTGAGAATGTTCAGTTCATGTCAAAACTCACTGCGAGAAAAAACTCAAGGTGAAAGGAAAGTGGGCTAGCACAGAGCTAGGAGCTGCTTCTAAGTTTGTTGTGTAAAACAGCAGTACAGCTGGCGTGAAAACCATATTTTCACGAATGTTGGCCAAGTAACTATTTGATCACAACAGTGGGATATCCATAGTATACCAAGCTGTGCAGCAAATACACAGCTCCGTGGGTAGTCAAACAGTCATACTTATGACATGCATAAATTTTTTTTTTTTTGAAATAAGGTATAAGCTGGTTTACGCTTGTGGTTGCATGTTGTGTCGCACAGAGTCAAATTGAACAGAACAAAGTAGTGTCTAACTGTCTTCCCCGCAGTGCTGAAATAATGACCCGTCTTTGTGTGCATTGTGATCTCTCTCTCATTTTTTTTTTCTTTATTTTCATCCCCTCTTTCTCTCACATCTCGTTTTTTTCAGACCATTTTTAGCCAATTGAGATGTGGCGCTCAGCAGGAGGAAACATGCTGTATCTAGTGAAACAAGACCATGAATAATTTAAAACAGCGTTATTAATGAACTTCTAGACATTATGTTAATTTACGATTTCGAGTCTAATTTGTCAGCTAGACTTCTGTTGTCTTTTCTGTCACTTTTTTTTTTTTGGTGCAGGTTGTGGGGCATTGAAATTAACATCAATTATGACAGGATAAGAAAAGTTTTGCACTGTAATCATTCTGCAGTAAAATAATCCCAAAGTATTTTTACGTTTAAATAAACTTTAAATATGACATTTTTTTTTATTGTAAACTCATTCGAACTGTGCATCTTAATATTAAGCCTTGCTCAACTGAAACACAGCCCATCTTTGTCTTCTAATCATCATATGTTTAAGAAACATAACAACAAAGAAATATCAGCACTAGTGTATCAAATAATTGACAGTATCAAAGAGGATCATCATAGAAATCACCGTACTAGGGATAAATGTCTTTGAAATAAACTACAAGGTGATGCTCTCAAGGTGGATAAATATTTAATCGAGAGGCACAATGTAAAAATAACATGGCAGCATCTTTTCCGGGCGAGACTACTACCAGTTATGTGTTATCAACAAGACAACATGGTGCAAGTGAGCCTTCAGATCCCAAAGAGCCATTAGTGCCCTCTTTTTCATTGTGACACTGACTTCTTGGATATCTGCCATCCCTTGATATCATATTACAGCATCAACATCCCCCCCCCGTTTATCTTTATTACTGGCCCCTAATCTCTCGTGACGGTTAATCATGTTACAAGTTCCTTGGGTCGCTTCAACATTGTCTTCGCCATAATATTTATAACTTCTGATCACTGAATGGTGTGTCATACTTTTCCCACCATCACAACTTGTGTCTTAATAAGAGAAGTCACCCGTTCTCCCACCGTGCTGCTTAGTCATGCTGTGATTAATGTCTTCATGGTCTGGTCAAAGTGTCGATATCTTAAACAGCTGGGCCCATCTGTCATCTTTTTCCTGTGACACCCCTGAACGTAACTCAGGTCCTATCAGGGAGGCCATCCATCAAAGTGGTAAACAGAGACGTCTCACATTAGCAGCCCCGAACACTTCTCATCGTATACCATAACAGACAAGCAATCATCTGGTATTATGTAGCGCTACAGGCTAATGTGAAATATTAACGGAAATATACAGCACACCAGCTGCCGATTGGATGAAGCATCTGTGCTTCGCGTAATTGGTGGGTAACAATTTAATATTGAGGAGACAGTAGATTGTAGATTTGCTCCACAGATTTGTTCCGAAGCTGTAAGACAATGGCCACATCAATAAAAATAAAAAAAACAGCGATTTTGGGGGTGTATTTCTTCCTGGGCTTGACACTTTTTCTATCTATACTTGGCTGTGTGCGCAAAATTAAAGGCACAGGGTCTGTTTTCTTTGAATGAACTGTGCCTGCGTTTTTACTTGTGTCATATAATCTGTGTTGCAAAATATGAGAAGGAAAGCAGAGAAGAGCATTTCACTTATAGCTGAAGTATCTGCTTTATAAGAGCCTCATAAAAATGACTGATATCTACAACCACCTTGAACGTAGAGTGTAATGATGCATTGGGATGCATTTATTACCTTTGTCATTTTGCTTCCTCAAGGGGGCAGTAGAATCAGGGACAGCAGGGGTGTCTTTTTATCTGTGCGATTGGTGATGGATTCACTACCATTGCTGCTCAGATAAATGCTGGAGGGTTGAGGCCATGGGCCAGCTTATGAGGGATCAACCTCATCGTTTTTTCCACTGCCCACAACCTTCCCTCTATCTCTCCTGCCTTTCTTGCAGTACTGCGCAGCGCTCACTCCTGGTAGGGATTATGCTGACACTGTAGATGGAGAAATACTGTATATGCACTTGGAAATCAAGATATGGAGCTTTTGTCAGTACTTTTGTCAAGCAATGGAGATAAATGTGGCTAAATATGTGTTTCCAATGTACGTTTCAGAAGCTCAACCTAACGCTCGCCTCTTTTTAAAAACCAGGGGCCACATTTCTATTTCTATTTTTCTCTCCGCTTCCAGCGTTGATATTTTTCTATTCATAACTGAAACATAGATAATGGTCTCTGCAGCAGTGGGGTTTCTTAAGGATATACTTGTTAAAGTGGGAGATAAAAATGTGGATGTATCACAGTTAAAACATCAGTCTCTTAGCCCCCGGTTGCTCGCCATTGTGGTCCATTATTTGGATTCAACCAAAAGCAAACCACATGGCGTTTAAAAAAGAAAAACTCTGTTAGATAAAGGAGGTCAAATTAAGCACAGGTCTCCAGAAATTGGAGCAAGATAGTGTTTCTTTGACTCTTTGAAACCGAAGCACGATCTGGCACACGGTGAGGAGGGGAACAGCTAATTGCATCAGCACCTCTGCATAAAAACTCATTCAGTTATGAAGACATAATGGAAAACAGGATTCGTCTGCAATGCTTCACGTAATACACACCTTTTTTATTTCCTCGCTCACAGCGTTTTTTTGTTTTTTTTCCCCCTCTATTTGCTGTGGTCAGAGCAAAGATACCCATTGTAACAGTAGGAAACATTTCACATGTATTGAGGAATGAAGCAAAGGAGGCCAATAATCAGGGCAGTTAAATGGAAATAGTTTCATTTCCTTTGGTGTAAACAAATACCCCATGTAGTCCTCGGACCAGAGCTGTGGGTAATCGGCTGCTATAACTCAACAGAACACTTTGCCCTGAGCTAAACATAATACTTCCTGCACTTAACTAAATCCATTTTTCAACCCTCAGTAGAGTTATGACACACCAATACATAGATGTGCAAATGTCTGACAAACCTTTGCAAAGAAAATAATAAAGCAGTGTTTATTTAAAGCTGTTTGCGGAGATATTTTAGAGCATGGAATATAAAGGGGGTTAAAGGTGAATAGAAAAGGGGCTTACCGTTGAGTTAATTTAGGTTTCTCTCCTTTTATTCTCTAGTGGACTGAAAATAATTATATCAAAATATGAAAATGGCAATCCACGGTCTCCTCCTCTGTTTCTGCTCGGTTTAAATTGTCCGTTTAATTTTAGTTAAGTCGGTGGGCCGTTGCTTTGTCATGTCCCACCAGCAGCGACTCTTTTCTTAATGCTCAGAATTCCCTTTTCATACTCTGCGAAGCTCCGAGGATGACTGTGGGAAAGTTAAATGATTAATCAC
>VOQK01026646.1:36242-48123 GCA_015052645.1 Benitochromis conjunctus
TTTGATAGGATCCGTTTGAGCTTGACACTGCCATAAAGCCGTAGTTAAAATTCTCACTTAGAGCAGTAACTGTCCTCCAACAGTATGAAAAATGTCTTGACAACATGAAGATCAGCAAACAAATCTCCAAGGAGCACATCCTGCCATATCACTGGCTGTCAGAAAGACCCATCACAGTTTACTTACGTGTGGCATTTATCTGACTGAGGAAACTGATAAGAAAATAAGTGTTAGGAGAACAAGTCCTTAGATAGTTTTGGTTCCTCACTGGATAGTTTGTTTTTGGCCAGGAAGTTATCCCCGTTCTGAAGAAATTTGACCCGAGCACAGGGGTCAGCAGCTTTTCACAATTATCCTTTAGATCCTTTGGGTCCACATTGGGGGGAAAAAAATGGCATCTCCAAGACCTTTGATTGATCATAAGTGTCACAGGAAGCGAAGAATCAAGTTGGCAAAACCTTTATCAGCCCATCAGCGCCACTACATGACATGGGAAGACAGCCAGGCATTCTTCTCACAGGAGATCGGTTTCTTGGCTCAGCCTGTGTTTAAGTGGGTCCTGCCACTTCACTGTTGCTGATAGTAACCCATTTGGCAACCAGGCATGACTCAGCTGTCTGGTGGTGGCCTTAGGTGGATGGAGTAAGCAAATCCAGTCAATGTGAACTTTATTGCAGTCATTTTAGGATTGTTATGTGAGCGCCTCATTCACCGTATAGTTTCGAAGAGATACTGTAAAACCCATCTCTCACTTAGATCCATTCTTTTCAAACAGGGATCAAAAGGTACGATTATTGGGAACACTACATACTCATAATATAAGAGGCTTCAGCGAAGGACAACAGGGCTCTCTTGCTGTTGCTGTGAGCTGTCACTGTCACTGTAGACAAAGTCTTTCATAAAACAAAACTGTCAGCGTAATCCCCCAGATGTATTTTCAATAGCTATCTTAAATCCTTGGCGTAGATTTCTAAAAACTGTAAATAAATGGATCCACTACAATATAAAGTGCAGAATATAGAAAGAAAAGTCGACTTGCTTTTTTCTTCACTCTTTGGATTTTATTTATTTAGCAAACGCAATATGCAATGCATGTACCGTACCAAAAAAAAGAATCTGTACTCTGTAATGAGGCACAGATAACAATAAATATTAATGGATCAAATTCCTACATATTAAATGCATGTGGATAATAAAATAAACAACAACCAGAATAAACATTTAAATTGAAGTACTGCTCTCTCAGATACTTTTTGGTTTTAAATCTGAGAATTACACCAAACCTGAAAACATACCAGCAGTGGTTTCAGGTTTGTGGTTAATCAGATCATTCTGATATCACATAAGTCAGCATATTTCATCTATCAATCTGACATAAAAATGATGAGTGCGATCACTTTTGCTACCATACTTGTACTTTCTGCCGAGATATTTGCCAGTTCATGGCTAATAAGTCAAGATACAATAGCTAAAAGCTAAATCTTGCTAAAGTCTAAGTGGGTCATAGATAACGCATATCATTCACTCTCTGACAGGATTATCAGTATGCGTAACATATCACTCGATTGTTGTTAATCAATTTAACCTGCTGAGACCCGAGCTCGTGTTTGCGATGCATTTTTAATCTCTCATAGCTATTTACGATTAGTTGGACCTGACAAGTATATAAAATCAACTTTCTCTTTGAAGAGGAACTCATTATAATAAAATCAGTGTTACTCAATAAAGTGTGAAACTGGACAATTTTTATGCTCTCTTTGTGCAGAAGTAATATTAAAAATCAGATGTGGCGTCTGCAGTTCACTCATGCAAATTGCGTGTATGCAAGATCAATCCAGCAAATACTGCAAAGGTAAAGAAAATGACTCCGGTCATTCAAATCTTATTTTTATAGATCTCAGTGAGTTAGTGTATTAATTCAACAGCATGGAAATTAGTTGTATGCTTTTAGTTTTTGTTCTTTTGATCTTTCCCAGTAAATGTTGCTAATTATAAAAAATAAATAAAGTCTTCTTGTCAAAATTTAGAATAACAGACGTGCCCAGGCCCAACTTTCTGTAATACACCTTTTATTTATCTATCCTGTCACCAAATAAATGATCTCTTTTATCTTACAGTTATCTATTTATTTATTGTTTTCAGGGTAATTGGAAAACTGAGCGTGATTGTGCTCATAAAAGCAGAACTGCTGTTGTGTTGTGGTGTTTGCTGCAATATCTGTTACTTTTGAAACATGGCTCCGCTCGCTCTCCAGAGGTGATCCAGTCTGCACATGTGCTACTGTGTTCCCAGCCTTCAGTGTTGATAGGCTGTTATTTCTGACATGTAACATGTATGTAATCAGACCTGCTATAAACGGGACATTGCTCGATTCCACACACGGGGGGGTTCAGAGCAGCATGAATGAACGGGCTTTTTTTTTAAATAATGACATGGATCATGTAAAAACTGATTGTGGCCAGGCTGTAAAACATACATGTGTATATCCCATAATATAAATCATGAAATGATCAAATGTGCTAATGTGTTAGATTAAAGTGAGCATTAAGGTTCTGTTGAGGGCTCTATTTCGCATGGATGCATTATGAAGACAATAATATCTTAAACTACTGGCTTGGTTTATACCC
This sequence comes from Benitochromis conjunctus, assembly GCA_015052645.1. Classification (NCBI taxonomy): domain Eukaryota; kingdom Metazoa; phylum Chordata; class Actinopteri; order Cichliformes; family Cichlidae; genus Benitochromis; species Benitochromis conjunctus. The sequence continues at coordinate 38,870 of VOQK01026646.1, forward strand.
TCAATCTAGCAAAGCACATCTCATTTTAATTCCCACTTATTTTCAACCAGTGACCACTAATCAATAGAGTTTAGCAATTTTTCCTGGAAGTGGCAGCAGTTTCCTTTGAGGATGCAGTTGAGGCATTCAGAAAATCAGCACAGGGTTTGCTTAACAATTTGTGGGCAGCCCCTGTTTATTAGCAACAGTGTGAGTAAAGCAGTACTGTTTGCCACTATGATTAGTTTGGTTCTGTTTAGGCTGCAGATTGGAGGATTATTGGTCCAGGGAGCGATGTTTAGAAAGTCAATCACAGCCGCACAATACATGCAAATGTCTGCATAGCAAATAAGCAAAATAACACAAATTTAGGTGGTAAAATAAAGAATGGACATTGACTCAGATTGTGTGATTTCTCATGGGCGTGGCTAACCACCCTTCTACATTCCTCTGCTCCAGCTCTACTGCCATCGTCAATTTCCACCTTTCTGTCAGTGAGGTAATTATAAGCAGAGGTTTGGAGAGAGTCAAGTACTGCATGGGTAAACGTCAGTCATTCATCTTCATATGATCAAACAATGGAACCAGACAAAAAAAAGGAGCTTTGCTGTCACCCTAAAATTTCACGTTTAAAGACGCAGGTTTAGAATAAGCGTTCAGGATTTTAAGAAACTTGCGACGCTGAGTTGTGTTTTCTGTATTTTCATGTATGTTTGGATTTGTTTATTTTTTATTTATTTTTGGCAAAAATTTCCCTTGCCTAGTCTGATAACAGTTTGTAAAAAGAAACAAGTGCATCGTTGAGCAGTTATTCTAAGAGATACTTTTCACTAACTGGAAATGTGAATGTAAAGTTGTTAATGTATTTCTTTTGATAAATCATAGCTAAATTAACTGACTTGAAAATGTCAAAAAATTATGATTTGTGCGCCTAGCCTGAGGGTATTATGGAAATGTACATTTTGTTGTGATTTATATCCGTACATTAATATTTAGAGTTTATGCATTTTTATGTGAGACGTGGATGGTGAGGTTTGTGGCAGACATGCAGGCAGAGCAGCAAAAAAGTGCAAAAACAGGCAAATATCTGGGAGAAAAAAGAGTCAGTAAAACAACCCTTCTTTTTTTTTAAATTTCACAAAATCCCACAAAGAATTTTCTTTCAGTGACTTATTTTCAGTTTCAAGTTCCTGGGTGTGCACTTAGACACAGACCTCCAATGGAGCTCAAACACCTCGGCAGTTTTAAAGAAGGCCCAACAGCGACTCTGAAGAAGGAGCTGCAGATCGTCTTCTACCGCTGCTCCATTGAAAGTGTGCTGACATACTGCATCTCTGTATGGTTCTCCAGCTGCACCATAGTACACAAAAAGGCACTTCAGAGGATCATTAATATGGCCCAAAAAAATCATTGGACGTCCTCTTCCCTCCCTGAAGGACCTGTACAGCACCCGCTGTCTCAAGAGTGCACGCAGCATCCTACTGGACTGCACACACCCAGGACACCGGGTGTTTAAGCTGCTGCAGGAGATTCAGGCTGCTGAGGTATCAGACAGACTCAAGGACAGCTTTTACAGCCGACGTGAGACAGTTTTCCAATTTCATTGTACTCTTGCACTATGTATGACTGTGCAATGACAATAAACAGTTATTTGTTTTGCGTTCACGGGATTTAGTTACAAGCAATTAAAAAAACCTAGCTAAATGTTGCAAAGTTAAATTAATATTAAAGAAATCATCTATTTTTTTTCATAAATAAATAGTAGTGGCCTAATAAAGCAGCGAGGAGGGGAATGTTTACCTATCTCAGCTTTAATTGAGGACAAAATCCATTAGTCCTTGTCCCGACAGAACCAAGGTGCTATAATGTTCTGCTATTCTCATGACAAGTTTAGATCCAGGACCTCTAGATCTTAAACCAATATATGGCTTATTAATAGAATTTATGTGCCATATACCATCTTCTTGGATGGGGTGCCTAATTATCCCCCAAGCTGAATAACATTGGTGTGCTTTATTAATGTTCCACGGTATTGCCAGGGACAACCAATAAATACGGCACTGGGGATTCTGCCAAATGAAATGGGAATATTTCAGTCTTTTAATGAAGCACTGTCAATGCACACCACATATACCCTTATTTAAATATGCACATGATCCTTCAAAGACATATTATACAAAGGATGGGTAAGTGATGGTAGCTGACTTTCCTTTTACAACCGTAGAGCTGCTTTGAGCCACCTTGGGTCCCTCCTTATGAGAAAAACAACCTCACTGCATATAAGCGAGACTCGGGGCATGCTTTTTATTATCATGATATTGTTCAGCAGGTGCACGTAATGAGCACCTTGGTACCTAATCCCATCGGGAACCAGTGGGAAAGGTTTACATTACAGACGTGAACTTTTACTGTCATGGGTCAGGAGATCAAGGTAGCGGGCTTGATTTCTCTCACCTTTCATTGGAACATAATGGAAAATCAAACATCATTATCAGTACATCAAGCCATAAAAGACAAATGTGTGTGTTACTGCTTACATTCTGTTTTCCTCAGTGTTTTATGTCCTCCCTAAGGAGATGTTGAGGCCTGTGGCAGATCGGCCATAAATCCCAAACTTAGTCTTTTTTTTTATCGCAGTGGGAGGTGGCTGTCTGGCTGAAGATTGACCATGTCTCAGGGCTGGATAGAGACCTATATGACAGGCCCCACTGAGGACTGAATGGACAGCAGTGTCTGATGAATGGCCTGCCTCTTTCTTAATCACAAAGCACTCACTACAAGTAAGACTTCAACAAAGGCAAGTGTGGTTGTGCTGGGCAATTTCAGCGATCTCAGTATGTCTTTGGCTACTTTTGTTTGGTTTATCTGTGTAAGACCTCTTTAATGAGTGGCGTTGCTTGGTCAATGGGGTTGTAATGCAGGCACTAGAGATCCTGAATTATCAAAGCAGCTAATGGCACCAGGAACAGTCTTGCCTCTTGCAATCTATAACAACACTCGAGGAGGTCTTCGAGGAGAAAGTGGGAGAAAGGGAAATTTAGCAGATGGAGGTACAAAGGAACCAAAAAAGACATTTTTATTATTATTAATCTCTTTATCGCTACAGATTGTAGCAGGTTCCCTACTGTGGGTTTGTATGAGGCACTTAGTCACAGTCTATAGATCGCAGATCTAAGCAATGTATTGCTGTGGACACTGTTAGCAACAACATTTATTTTATCTGTATCAGTCAAGCGTACACTTAAAATATTTATCTTGCTGTCAGACCGGCTCCTTTCTAAAGGGAACTGAAGCCATTATATTGCCCTCTTCAAAGCCACCAGACTCCTTTGGTGTTTTAACACGTTCTAAGCTAACCCTTTAAACACCGAAGTTACACAATAACACAAACAAACTAAGCATTTGAGGCAGCGGCAGACCAGCAGCTCCCTTGTTCTGTGAAGTAAAATGACTGTTTTCATCAAAGGAGCAGTGGTTTTCAGTAGAGCATAGATGTGTACGCTCCCTATTGGAAAGCGAGGTAAAATGCTTATATGCAAGTGATACTGCATATTTGTAGGTGGAAATGGTTATAATATATTTTGCTGCAGAGTCCTGCAGAGCAGTAATTTGCTCAGCTTCTGTGTGAGTACCCTCTATAGTTTGAACTGACCCTACAATGCAAACTAAAAAATCTAAACCCAAGAGAACTAAAAGGATTGCTCCTCAAACCTTTTCTGTAACTAAGTTTTGTGTTAGACAATAATAAACATGTCACTAATAAAACCAGCAGCCTCTTTGTGTGTGTCTGCGTATCCTTCATCTGTCTCATCAGCATCATCTGATCTACTTCAGACTTGGTGGGTGTATTGCTGGGGACCTGAGTATGTCAGTGTCAAGTTTGAAGTCGCTCTGATCAGAAGTGCTCCCATTTTTGAGGTCCTCTCCCTGTTGCTAAGCAATCAGTGGGTGGAGCCCGTCACTCATTTTGCTCAGCATAATCATCAGCGTCATCGTCATCTTAGGACGAATGTCAGATGTCACATGATGGTATTCAAATAGGACTGTAGGCTCTCATGTTTGATTTGTGACCTCACAGATGTCACCGACGGCTCGTCTACCTTTGATGATGCAAACATGCTTTGACAGCTGCGCTAATTTAAAATGAATACAAATTGTGTTTTCAAGAATTGGATTTGATGTAAAAATCCTTATGTTATTATATGCTCCATTTAACAAAATGCCAAATGTAAACCTTGCTAGGAATAAAAAAAGCCTTGTGTCAGGGGAAAAAGATGACCCTAAGTACATCTTTCAGTGGCTGCACACTGCTGAGTAGAAAAAGCAAAATTGTCCTTCAAAAGCCGTTATTATTTGAGCAAGTTATTGCAATGCACGGTGCACAGTGAGCCCAGAGCATGGGTTGCATTTGCTCTACACTCCACTGCAAAATGAGACTAGTCAAGCCCTAATGTAACCAGCAAAAGCTGGATAAAAATCTATACAAACTCAATTATGAATCAATTTGAGTTTGTGTCAGACAGTCTGGTGCCAACAGAGTGGATTTTTTATTAACTTATGGTCTGGGAAGAATGAAACACTTTTCATTTGTGTACTTCAGTATGTTGCTTCATGATTCAGAGGAAGGGTGTTCACACTTTGTCTTGGAGGGATCTGTGATGGGGTACCAGTGTGAGAGGCTCCGTGTCTTGTGGCTTGATTGTCGAATCGAAATATTTATTTTAAGCGTGCTATTTTACTGCTTTTTACTCAGCGCTCGCATCGCAAAGACGTGAGAGGAGAGTAACCCTCTTTTTCTGCAAAGCAGAAGGTAGCTCAACAGTTGATTGAGTAATTACGATTAAATCCCTCCCACATTGATTCCTATTACCACATTGCTGTGGTACATTTGAGTTCAGATGGATTTTTACCCTGCACCCCACTGTCCTGCTCTAGCATTTCAAACTAGGTCACAAGCTTGAATATTCATGATCCTCTATGACAACTCCCTGCTATTTCATGTCAAGACCTATGTTAATTCGCAGATTTGCACATTTGAACCTACTTGAAACTCTGTAACTACACTACCTCAAATTTTGAGCACTCTTAGAGCCAGTTTGACAACTGTAGCCTTTCAGGACAGAAAATATTGTGCTGCGCAAGACTTATTGAATAAAATCCAGTGTTTGGTGTAGATTTAAGCAAGTTATTTATTTGCTTTTACTGGACATATGGCTGCCATTTTGGAGGGTCACTCACTCTACAGCTGTGGTAGGCTGAGTTGTTATTGATTTGAACACGATAGCCAGGTGGCCAATGAGATTTCCAGAGAAAGCTGTCACATTGCACGCAGATAGAGTTGGCTCCATTTCTCATGTGTCAGTGGAGAAATGACAGTCGATACTTGAATATTCGGAAATATAATGGTCAGCTGGATTTGCAGCTCCTCAGCACAATCTATTACTAAATGTCCATCATATTGTTATGATTAGCCAAATGCCAGCTCACATATATTGTAATGTGTGTGTGTGTGCGCGCACATGGAGGGGCCATAGCATTCTCACATTCCCAAAAACACACATAGGTCCCATTGGTTCCATTAAAAGTTGCCCTACAGTAGTTTGTCCTTTTCTGTCCCTAACTCACACACCTGCCACTTGCCAGGAATACCTGGCCTGTCCCTTAAGGTCAATAAAGCACTAAAGAATTGCCCAACAGAAATGACAGCATTTTCCCCTGACATTTATACCCAGTGTGTGATGACCTCTCATTAGTAAGAAAGTGGGTCATATAGGATCTAGGTAGTTATCAATTCTTGACTGAGAAGCGGAAGCTGTGTATACTTCATCTTGGGAAATAAAACAACCCTCTTGGTAGTCATTTACTACTTTCCTGCCAAGAGCAGCATCATTAATTGGAAATGGAGTGGAATGCTTGGCATGGTCCTTTTCTAACAAGTTGACTGAGAACTGAAGATTTCACAGCCAAACTGGGTGGGGGGGGTGCGTTCAGCACAGAATCAGTAGGGAGGAAAGCAAATGTGATGGGAGTGTGCCATGTAGATGAAAAAATGGGGAACATTATATATAGGAAAGGTATTTTAATTCGACCTACAGTAGCTAATTCATGTTGTTGGGGTTTTTTTTTTTTCTTTCTTATCTTTTCCTTTTGTCTTCACCGTTTTTGTGCTTCTCTTTTTCCCAGTCATTCAAAATTACAACTGCCCTGTTGATGTATCTTGAAGATGATTATCCTCTGAGATTGGGCTTCTGTAGCTGAACACGCCCAGGGGAGCCTCATCACCCCCGCTGTAATAGACAAGAACAAAAGGAGTGAAGAGGGAAGGAGAGGAGAGAGGCAAGAATTCCACTGAGCTACAACAAAGAAAACAGTCAAATCTTTACCACCACCCCCACCCCACCCATCCCAGCACACCATCTACACCAGCCATTCAACCTGCTTGGTGTGAAGATAGCTCGATCCTCATCTTACCCGGGGAGAGAGATATTCTGAGGCATATTGATCATAGTCTCCTTACAGCTGTCATTAATTCAGACAACTCGGAGCTTAATGAGAAGTTTTATTTCTACCTCTCAGTTGCTTTGTTACTCACTTGCGTTAGATGTCCTTCCCCCACCCCAAACCACCCACCCACCCCCACTTAGTGTGACATAGATGCTGCCCCTCCCCATCTCCCACACAACCACCACCACCACCAAATCCAACATTTAAAGATTTATCTCTTAAATGAGAACCTTTGGTAAACAGGCTAATCTGTTTGGCAGCACTCACGGTCATGGCTGAATAAAACATTTGACAACACTAAGCTCCTGAATCTTCCTATCTCTCCCTGGCAAAAGGCCTCTCTCTGCCTCCCTTCAGGGTTCCTTCATTGTTAATCCCACCGATCGCATTCTTCTAGCTTTTTGCTGTGCTGCAGGGGTGTGGCCGGACTTTTGTCTCGTCTGACAGAGAGTTCATTATGTGATTGGCGAGGAGCTAATGCAATAACGCTCATCACGTGCCGCTACCGGGGCCAAGTCCAGCCATTCATGCAGCACTCAGTTCTTCTTCCTCTCCTACTCTTTCACTGTCTAGTGAAGGCAGCCTGCCACCTCTCCTGTGGTGACAGGTTCCCTCTGAGGTATTTAACCACTTGTCTTGCAAAACCCCTTTTAATTGAAATTACCCACTGGCTGATAAGCTTCTGGAGTCTTATCAGGGAGGAGATATAGTGGTTAGGGTCTTTCATGCTGGGAGGTTTTGCTGAGGCTTGCTCCCTTTGCTCCATGTCTCATTGTATTCCTCTCTCTTCAGCTCTCACCTCTGGTGTGTCTCTTTCTTTTTTTTTTGCTGAATTGATGTTGACTGTTTGTTTTTGTTTGTTTCCATCTGTCGGTCACTGTGTTTGCTGGTTTTAGTTCAAGCTCATCCTCTTTTTTGCCGGTTTGAAAGTTGCACAGTCAAGCACATTGCAGTGTCTCGTTGAAGCGTTCTCGCATGCAAATAACTGCGTGATCCACACGTGTTTTTTGTTTTTAACTGAAATGCACAGACTAGATAACAAAGTGGGCGCTGTTCACTTCCTCGGTTTGTTTTCAGACTCAATAGATTTTCAATGCACACGCTCCTAATTTATCATTCAACTGGTTCAGGCACATTACCGCAAATGCAGAAGTACCATAATTAGGTCAGCAACAACTGTTATTTAAATTCTGTCACAATCAAAGCTTGACAGCTTCCCTCCCATAGGCACTACTTACACACAGAGAGACAGCAGACTTTGTGAGACAGCAGAAAAAGCAGCGGCAGATGATTCCCTTCTTTTTTTTTAAGTGACAGGGGGAATTTGGTGATGACATCATTTTGTGTTAAACAACTCATCCGTTTTTTCAGTGGGGTTCTGCCTGGCTAACACCATCTCTAAAGAATGATCTTCTTGGATTGGGTACCTTGAAGCATGCAGATTCTTTTGTGTAACACTGAAAGAAGAATGATGTTATCAAGTCAGAGACTTCTACAGTGCATTGGTTTGCCAATAGAAATGCACATTAGCTTGGTTCAATATCGCCTCTTTCCAGTTGCAGCACAGCACACTGCATTTTTGAATGGGCTCCAACTCAGCAGGTTAAATTCAATATGAAATGCAATGAGCATAAAGCTAGGCAAACAACTACAAACCTATTCTTATTTTTCCAAAGGTGACATGAATGCATGCACAGTAGGATGAGCTTATGAGTATGCACAGCTCAAAAGATTGCTTGTATGTTTAACAAAGCACATTGCATCTACCTGAAAGCATACAGTCAGGGATTTTTTTGTTTGATATTCAAATATTTCTCTTGTGAGGTAGTAAATAAACTTCAGCCTCTGCCCTACTGAATATAATTTGAAGGCTATGGCCTGCCGAATATAATTTGATGAGCACTTACTATGCTGAAACCCACATCACTCTTCAGGCCATGACACAAATGAGTAATTCAGTGGTCATTTATAATGAAGAGGCTGTTTTTAGCACAACTCTTCGTATGAACAAATCAATGCGACACCAGTGTTACATCTGAATTATTCATAGGCGGTTATTAGGCCCTTTCATTTACATGTACTAATTGGAACGACTGCTTCATACATGCCCGTATAATAATAGTTATGCTTAAGCTGTCAAGTGCATGTAATGGCCAATAGAGCTCTCATATGTTGTGTTTTTATATGTTTGTGCTTAACGATACGATTGCCAACACAAAGTAGAGAGTCAAAGTAGAGAGCGTTTGATTCGCGTTAACGCGCGCCGAATATCAGCTATAAATTAGGTCATTTTCAGATTTTTGTTTCTTTCACAACATTTCACACATTCAGTGTGTGTTAAGTAAGCCTTACAACTACTCCCGCAGTAGACGACGTTCAAGTGAGAAAATGTTTTCAAAAATTTGAAGTCTGACAAGTTTTAAAAGCAAGTAACTGCACAATGTAGCTCTAGTAAAACACATTTTAACAAGCTTTAGTTTTCACACAACTTTTACATTCTATGTGTAAGAAAAAGACAACAAATGAGAATGGTCCTAAATTTGAACTGTTTTCCCCCCGGCCAAAGATTGATTAAATGTTTTCATGGTTATGTTTCAGTACTCAGCACTTGGTTAAGGATTGGGAAAATCTGTGACCTTGATTAAATATGAAAAATAATAGTAGTAGCTTCAAGTACAGTGCAAAACGCACACTTTATTACCATTTAACAAAAGAAAAACATCATCGACATCATCCAGATGTAAATCAAAGTGCATTTGTCACCTTACAGC
>VOQK01026648.1:0-18050 GCA_015052645.1 Benitochromis conjunctus
AGGATTCATGGTTCCATCAATCACGGCGAGTCGTCCTGAAGCAGCAAAGCAGCCCCACACCATCACACTACCACCACCATGTTTGACTGTTGCTGTGATGATCTTTGTATGAAATGCTGTTAGTTTCATGTCAGATGTAACGGGACTCAAACCTTCCACAAAGTTCAGCTTTTGTCTCGTCAGTCCACACAATATTTTCTTGGGGATCATCCAGATGTTTGTGGTAAATGTGAGACTTTGTGATCTTTTTGCTCAGCAGTGGTTTTCTCCTTCAACTCTCCCATGGAGGCCATTTTTACCCAGTCCCTGTCTCATTGTTGAATCATGAACTCTGACCTTAACTAATGTAAGTGAGGCCTGCAGCTCTTTAGATGTTGCTCTGGTTCTTTTGTGATCGAAAAGTTGAATTGTCAATGTGCTCTTGGAGTAATTTTGGTGGGTCGGTCACTCCGGGGAGGGTTCACCACTGTTCCAAGTTTTCTCCATGTGTGGATAACGGCTCTCACTGTGGTTCACTGGAGTCCCAAAGCCTTAGAAATGTTTTTTTTTAACACTTTCAGGACTGATAGACGTCAATGACTTTGTGGCATGCTGTCGTACTTTTTAAGAATATGTCAGACAGGTTCTTTTAAGTGATTTCTTAATTCAACAGACCTAGCAGTAATCAGGCCTTGGAGTGTCTGGTGAAATTAAATTTAACTTTCAAAAAGCTGCGGTTAATCAAAGTTAAATCAGGATTTAATCGTGTTAGATCTTAAGAATATATGAATAATTAGTTCAGCTGGTATTTATGGTGACCAGTTGCGATGGTATCAATACCCAATAGTCTGGTTGACCAATTGTGCAGTAAGCACCTTTGTTAAATGATGGACACATCTGAGTGTTAAACTAAACACGTTCTTCAAGAGGTCACAGGGACCATCGTCACCATCTTAATGTACAGTTCACTGAGCATAAAAAGACCGCTGTTCTCCCAATACCCCCCCAAAAATTCACATTTTTTAAAATGATCTCTAATGAGCTAATCACAAATGATCAAATCACCCTCTAATTTCTTTACGATACTCAGGACTGTGGGGATTGTAAGTCTTAAACTGTGCACTGGCAAACGGACCCTCTCGACCTGAAACGCTGGCTGCCCCCAACATCCCTCCCCCGGGACGCTGCTGTTTACTGCCCAGGGTGGCTGAAAATTAATTGGCTCCTTGAGCTGCTCTACGTTCCCCGTCAGTGCGATGGCCTCCCCTCATTGCCCTGTCACTTTAAGTCGAAGTGTATTAATGGACTGTGTGGGCCATTGATTCCTAATTTCTCTCGACGTCAACAGGCGGGATAAATACGCCCGAAGTCGGTCGTCTTCTGGCTTATTGTAATCAGCATTGTTATTGATCGCCTGCCCGAACCCCCCAGAAGTAATCTATTTTAAATACACTTTCAGTAAAAGAGGGATGCTCGTTGCCTAGTCAGGACACATTGTCTTCATATTGGAGAGGAAAGCCACAGAAGTAGAAAAAAGGGAGACAGGAAATACAAGTAGGAAGTGTCCTGAACTGGAAGATAACAGAGAAAGCAAGTGAGATACACGCAAACAGGCTGACGGCTGCGTTTCACGAGGAGCTGGGCACCTGTGGTGAAATCTACCTTGCTTTTGCGTATAGGTGGTGGTCTCTGGGTGGTCAGTGTGAGTGTGTGTATATATGTGTTTCTACACATCTGTCTCTCTGAGACCTGCGGATGATGGATGAGGGCTCAGCTACCAGCGAGCCAGACGTTGGAGCGATCGATTTATCCTCACATTCGTCTGGGAGGAGGAGGCGTGCGACGGCTCGCCACGGTGAACATTTCAACACAGCGTTCCTCGGTTTGCGCCCACGTGTCCACAAACACACAGGCATATACAGTATTTTCATAGTGTTTCAAATGGGCAATGATTCTCTCGCACCAGTGGAGGCGTGAGCCGTGGTTTGAATTCTTCATTGTGCGCTGACCACAATGACCACCAAGGTGTTTTCATTGATCCGCCTGCAAAATGGCATCCACTTGCTTAACATCCAGAGTAATAGCACTTCAACTGGCCCAGCCTCGCTTGTCTACCTGTTCATCTGGCAGTTTTCCTCAGATATGACTGCACAAGACAGGAGAGGAGTGAGTGTTTGTGCTCACAAATGCATGATATGACGTGGCTGTTTGTGTGTCTGGCATTCTCTGCTTGACTTCACGTGTGTCCGTGCGCACGCTTGCACGGCTGCAAATAGGTTTTTGTGCGACTGTCAAAGAGCCGCTGCTTCGTCCAGCCCATTGAGCAACAAATTAGGGCCTTGAAGCAAAGTTGTCTACAGTCAAAGCTTTGTTGTTTTTCCCCCTTACTTGCTTTGCTCATCGGGTGTTCATAATCAACGTTAACAAATCAGCAGGGCATCCATTGTTCTCCCTGCCCAGCCATCTTGAAAATGGCCCCAATTACTGAGGACAGCAAGGCGACGTGTCAGTTATGAGTGAACAAGATTGCATTTGACTTCGACACGTTACAAGACGTAGGTATTGAAAGTGTGTAACAGTTTCTTGTAGTTTTTAAGAGCAATAGGTCTGTGGGGTTTGAAGTTTGTCTTTGGTTGCTTTTTCAATCATTTTTACTCCAGTCCTCGTACCTGACTATCTGAGGGAACTTTTGACCACAATCAGTCATGGATCGGCCTCCCCAGAGCCCGGACCTCAACATTATTGAAGCAGTGTGGGATCATGTTGACAGAGAACAGAACAACAGGCAGAAACATCCAAAGAAGAGCTTTGAATGTCCTTCAAGAAGCCTGGAGAACTATTCCTGAAGACCACTAAAAGACATGACGAGAAGGCTGCCTCAGAGAGTTCAGACTGTGCTAAAGAATAAAGGTGGTCACAGCAAATATCGACTTTCAAGCTCGTTAGAACTGTAAAAACTCTGTTTTTGCATCATTTACTATATTTACATGTGTGTTTTCACATGTTTCAATAAATCACTGCACCTCTTTTCCATTTCCTCCCAAAATATAAAGACATGAGAGGCGGCTCAAGGCTTTTGCACAACAGTGGATGCCACCAAATAGTCATAAATGTCATGAAACTATACTCCAGTAAATTTTGCTGCCATTTTTGCCCTTACAGAATTCTCTCATATGTTTCCATTCAGGTTTCCACTGACCGCATCTCTCTTTCTTATAAGGTCTCTGGAGTTTGCGGCTTCTACATTTAAAACATGTGAATGGCCATGAATATCAACAATTTAAATTTCTCTAACATCAAATCTGTAGTGACATCACTGTCATATGAGTGCTTTGAGTTTTGGAAATTTTAGACTGAGAAATGTCGAGTTTTGTTTTTGGACTCTGACAGGCAGATCGTCTGTGCCAAAGAAGTGACATCTCTGAAATGCTCTAAGAGCTGACTTGGAGTTTCCATCTCTTTGAGTCATGTATATGAGAAGTGCTAACAATGAATGATTGAGTCTAAATGTCTGCTTGGATGTGCAGTTAATGACAATGACAATTATGACAATAATTTTATGTTAGTGCTGACATTTGCCGCATCACCGATCTCAGACTGCTTCAGTCTTGAAATTTAAAATGATGAATGGCTTCATGAGAGGATTCGCAGTCAACTCTTTCTCTCTCTGTGTCAGGGAATGATGTACCTGGAGGAGAGGAGGCTGGTCCACAGGGACCTGGCAGCTCGAAACGTGCTGGTAAAGTCTCCCAATCACATCAAGATCACCGACTTCGGCCTCGCCCGACTGCTGGACGGCGACGAGAAAGAATACAACGCAGACGGGGGAAAGGTCGGTGTAAGTGGAAGAGTGTTCATCTTTATGTGTGTACAGAGCAGTTTCACATGCAGGACAATTGAAATGAAAGTACTCAAACCGGGACATAATAAAGTAAATGTCAGTGCTGGCGACCTGGAAAGAGTTTGAAAGACTTGTGACAGGGAAAACCTTTAAGGCTTTTAGTAACTGTTTTACAAAAGTTAGGTATTTAAAGTACGTAAATTGACGCGTAGAATTACACTTTTGACAATAATATACATTAAATTCCGTTAATTTCAATTCAGGTTCATTTATATAGTGCCAAATCACAGTAAATATTGACTCAAGGCGCTTTATATTGTAAAGTAAAGATCCTACAATAATTTGGAGAAATCCCAAACAATCAAACAAACCGCTAAGAGCAATCACTTGGTGACAGTGGGAAGGAAAAACTCCCTTTTAACAGGAAGAAACCTCCGGCAGAACGAGGCTCAGCTAGAGGCTGCCATCTGCCATTGGTTGGAGGTGATGGGAAAGAGATGAGACTGAATAGTAACTAATGACACGTGATATTATTGGATCATTATTATTGCTTCATTGAGGTCTTCAGTGTTGCAGCTGTTGATGATTTTAATTATTTGTTGCTGAGTAACTCGATGTATAATGATACAATTTATCTGCCAAATGTTAAGTAGAAGAAAAAAATGTCATTCAGTAGAAAAGAGTGGAGAAAGTAGCAAAAACATATTAATGCTTAAAAAATGCAAAAGTGCATCAAACCTTCAGTACTTGAGTAAATGTACTCAGTCACATTCCTACTGGTCTTTTCAATGCTCTCATCCAGTGGTGTTAATGGTACTCTAGTCCAGCAGCATTGGTCACATGCACTGCCTTGTCCAGCATATTGTCCTGTATTTGTAATTAGTTTTTTGTAAGTGTTTTAATTGATATTTGCTACATTTCTTCTTTTTATGCTTAGTTTTATTTCTAGCTCCACACTGGCCTTGTTAGCACAGCCTGATTAGTTTTGTCAGACATCTTTGTGCAGCTCTCACATATTAAAATACAAGCACTTGGAGCACTTATAGTGTTAAAAGAAGACAACAGTGGAACAAATCATGAACAACCTGACAGCTCGGTCATTCGCGAGAACTTCCTTATTACCTCCTGATCAGTGGCTTTACAGTTATAAAGGAACCAGCTGTGTGATTCTTTAAATATTGATTGGATCATAATTATCTGAGGTGCACAAATCAGTAATTGGTCATTCATTACAGATTACTCACTCAGTAACTGTTTTTGTTTTCTTCAAGGAATGAAGCACCATGCTAGGTGCATTGATTGATTGATTGATTGATTAATTGATTAAGCCTTTAACTGTCACTTGCAATATTAAACATGTTTCCTGCAGTGAAATACATACTACTACTTCCTTGTTGGATCAGGAATACTTTAACTACCTTTTCTGTATCGCCTTGCGTAAAGAATACTTATTAGTAACTTATTTCTTAGGCGTTGTCATTTATTGGTCTGTCTGTTTAATTGAATAAAGCGAAGCATTTAAAGATACAGTGCTATGAAAAAATGCAACCCTGCGATTCGGTAGCTTGTAGAACCACCATTAGCATCAAAAGGATTTTGTATGACTTTTTCAGTCTCTCACATCACTGTGGAGGAATTTTGGACCACTCGTCTTCAAAACGTTCAGTGAAGCAGCTTATGTTGACTAAACCATTGCAACATCTTGATTTTTCCTTTCTCGGTCATTCTGTTGTAGATTTGTTGTGGTGCTTTGGATCGTTGTCCTGTTGTCCTGTTAGCGTAGAGAGCTTTGAAAGCGCCAGTCAAAAGCTGGCTTAGACAGTCAGGGGCTGCATAGCTGTAAAGTAAAGAAGACATAACCTCTGTTACTCTTTCATCACTCATTTCAAATGTCAGCACAGCCAGTCACACACACGGCAGAGTTGCGGTGATTAATCTCGATGTGTTTTTCTTTTGTCAGACAACTTTGTGAAGATCAAATAATGATCTTATCGGCGTCAGAGCAATAGCGGAGAATTACGTTTCACGTCGCTTAGCAGGTAGTATCCGTACCCCGCGATCAAATCACTGTTTTGTGCCCGATCAGCAGAACAAAAACAGACACGCATGTAAATGAGAACAACAAAATCATAAGTGTGGTTGTGTTTAATCACAGCAGAGGTAACGATGGAGATAAGGAGGAAAGTCGGCGGGGTTACAGCACCGTGTTGGCTCCATCTGGCCAGATATTAATTGCCAAGCTTAATTTTCCTGTTTATCAACCCCAAAAAAAGGAGAAAAATAAGAAGAAAGGCTGCCGTTTTCATATTTTAGTCTTTTATACGCAAGTAGCTATCTTTTTAAGAGCAAAACAAAACAAAAGCAGTGTGATTACAGTTTCACATTTAGCCAAATTAACGCTTTTTGCTCTATGAGCACCTGAAGTGGCGTGGACGTATAACAAAACCCCAAGGAATGTGTTATGTTGAGCACTTTTGGTCAGTAAAATCTGGTGAACTTTAGCAAAATATAATTTAGAAGCACTTTATGCAAACAAATAACGCAGCCGCAGCTCCCAATCAGTTTGTTTTGTTTGGGGACCCGGTCGGCATTAATTAGAATCGCCTTCTCTTTTCCACCACTCGAGACTTCCTATGCAAATGTCCTGATCAGCTCCCTTTATTAAATTGGCTCGTTCATCGCTACACCCATTCAGCCGGAGGCCCGTAGGTAGCCAGTGCATCTAGAGTTGGAGCAGTTATCTCTGGACACGAAAAGGGCGGTGGGAGTGGGAGTAGTAGTAGCAGTATTTTCATAAACCAGGCGAGTTTGATTCAGCCATTCTGAGTGATTGGCTCCATGTTGGGATTCACTGACGCCTGGAAAAAAAAAGAAAAAGACAGAAGGGTGGGGGCTGTTGTCAGCACATCTACACGTATGCCATAAAAATAGACGTGCCGTGGGAGATAAATCAACAGAGATGAAAGTGGAGGTGCCATACCACATTTCCAACCTGAAGCAGTTTCATTTCCTCCCTTCCTGCTCATTTCCCCGAAGAATGAGTGTGTGCGCGTGCACGTGTGTGTGTGCGCGTGTGTCAGGCTACCAAGTCAAGGGAGGGGCTGGATTTTAAATGACCGTGTGCTCACATGCAAAAGGACACATAATTGCCTTGCTCAGTGGACATGCTGAAAACCCAGTCAATATGGAAATCATACGGCGGTCGGGATTTGGCGCGACGTCTGCCGTCGTCCTTGTCGGGAATGTCAAGCGATGTGCTGTTATTACTGTTTCGCACCCCCTTCCCGCTCTCTTTAGGCTCCTCGGGTAAAGTGAGACAAATGGCCGATACAATCTCATTTAGCATCTTAAAAAGCGCACTCGCTATTGACGATTTCTGAGTCCAATCAATCACAATACTTGAGTAATATTGAGCAAAGCAAAACTGTGGTTGAAGGTGCTGTCGATTGCCCAATAGCTTTCAAATGCTGGAGTAAAAGAAATGGCTGCTTTTGAGCGAAACAGCATAATGGAAAGTTGTCTGCAATTCAGGTGTAAATGGATCAGATGAATGAAAAGCTAATAGTTCAGATTTTAGTTGTTTTATTTTTAATGTCTCTCGTCAGATGCCCATTAAATGGATGGCTCTCGAGTGCATCCACTACAGGAAGTTCACCCATCAGAGTGACGTGTGGAGCTACGGTGAGTGTATTTCATGTAGGCGTCAATGTTTCTCGTGCTCCAGCGACCTGAAATCTTGTTTACTGTATCTGCATTTGCATTTTCACCCGCTCCCTGTCCCCTGTTGTTCTCTGGGTCTGTTCGCCTCATCTATCCCATCTCTCCCTGTCTGTCCTCTTCTGCACAACACACTCCAGGAGTGACCATCTGGGAGCTGATGACATTCGGAGGCAAGCCTTACGACGGGATCCCCACACGAGAAATCCCAGACATCCTGGAGAAAGGGGAGCGCCTGCCCCAGCCGCCAATTTGCACCATAGACGTCTACATGGTCATGGTCAAATGTAAGTACACACACACACAGACACACACACTACCCACATATGTCAGACTTCTTGTGCCTGAAGCAGAGTAGTGATTTGCGGGTATATTTTTACATATGAAAAGAAATGGCATAGATAAGCTTGCTTCTGATAAACATATCTATAAATAATAACCACATGTTCTATTTATGCATTAAGAATTTAGTTTAAGTTTATTGCTGCCTTGCCAATAAACACCGCTTCCCTCCTTTTCATTTTCTTAATATGTACCTGGTGTCAACAGGCAGCCAGCTTACAATGAAACTCTGTGTGAAGCTAAAAACAATGACAATGACATTACAGCAGAACCTGTAATATTTACTAATTAACACGTAAACACACGGCAGCAATAAATTTCACATGCTTGGCTCTCGAGAGCTTCAAGTTCTTTGGAAACTAGCAGGAAGTTACTGAAATAGAGAAATAGCTCATAACTGATCAGAAACCCACAACTTGTTCTCTTTGAGATATAAAGAGTTTGTTTAACCACGCTTTCTCTGCTCTACACGTTAGGCTCGTAGATTAATTTGACATGTGAACAGAATGAAGTGAAATTAACACATAAATGCTCCAGATAGAAGAGCATCAGAAATATTAAAAGTTATATGTGATGCTTAATCAGTCCATGGATCTTTTTGGGGTTTGGCCACACATCGTGGTAGGTATCATCTAGAGACAGCATATAAAAGATGTAAACCCCCCATGATATCAGTTAGTGCCTGGAGACCATCGAACAACCAAAATTACTGCAACTGTGTGCAATGAACTTGCAGACTTGTTGCCTTGCTTCAAAAATGGAGACCAGGTCTGTGATCACTCGCAGTTGGTAGTCATCTTTGAGCTGACTTTGGTGCATCAAGACTGTTGTTATCTGCTTCACATCTGTTGCCATCTACGTACTCAGAAATTCACATTAACTACTTCAATTTAGAATCCAGCCTGAAATAAATAATCCCTCGTGTTTGCTAAACAGCAGTTTTACTATTAAATGGCTTAGGCCCTGGCTTTTATAATGGAATTTAACCAGAATACAAGCACCTGGCAAACAGCTCAGTCTATTCTCATACTGCAAAGAGACGAGTGTAGACTGACTCAGATTTATTCCAACCTGTTGGAAAGTTATCTGTTTTTATAAATTAGATGGTAATTATCTGCAAACCTTTGCTAGTCGAAGTCAGGTTGCCTCCCACGAGGAGACCTGTGCAATTTGGTCAAAAGTGTTTACAGCAACTCCTTGCAATCAATCAAAAAAAATGCAAAACAGAATACATATCATTGATTCAACATTGATTATATTCCATTTTCAGGAAGATTGTTGTCTTATTTTTACTCTAATATGACTACCGTTGTGAAGCTTTTGGTATTTTTAGCATAGCTAGCTAGTAAGTTAGCTAACTTGGCCAACAGCATATTTTGAACACTGTGATACTGAATAAAGTGCAAATTTTGTCAGGCTGAAAACAAACGTGAAATTGTACTACTGGAGTTAATTAACCAACTCTTTGGAGTATGTCTTAGTATACTGCTATGATGCTAATGAATGCTAAACAAGATCACCCACAATCAAAGTATTTTCACCACTACGAAAATTACTATATTTTTAAGTCTTAATAGAAATGGTTGAGTTACATGAAATGGCAACTACTGTACAGCTGTCATAAATGAAATGAAGGGCACTTTAGAGACCAAATGTATTTTTGTACCAGCATGTAAACATGTTTATTTCAGCTGTAAAGTCTTTAGACTGTTTTTGGAGCCTGCCTCGAGTAGTCATTAGAGGAACTACTGCCTCGGCCCCAAAGTTTGCTGCTTGGTATTACCAAACTCTAGATCTATATTACATATTAATATATAAGTTTTAGCAAATTTCTTATACCAGTCATTCAAATATTATTGTTGCCTAAGCAACAGATAGCAGCATGAACAATGTTACAGAGTAGCACTCCAATAAAGCACGTCTTGGGGAAAACATGATCACATTTGTTTTTACACCATGTTTAGTCACTACTGTAAGTCGGCTTAAAGTGCCACGCATGAGTTGTAGTTTAATAATAAGGCTGAGATGTTTAATATTCATCTGGTGAGGTGTTAGTTGGGCTCTGGGGCTTCATTTCAAGGCTAGAAGAAAAGCTGGTAAATGGAGAGAAGGAAAGTAGATGAGCTGTGTTGTCATGAAACTGTGATGCGATGCTGGTTTATGGTCTGCAGCATACAGCCCAGCCCTCACTGGGGATTATGCCCACACCCTTGTTGGTGTCATCTTCCATCTGGACAACCACATCTCCCCAAATGCTCCCTCAAGCCAGTACAACTCATCCAAAAATCCGCCTTCTCCCATCCTCCCCAAATTCTCCCATGTCTTTCCCATCTTGCAATCGTTCCCCTGGCTGAATTCGGTACCCTGTTGCTGGTGTCCATGGCTGTGGAGGGACCCTCCCTCCCATATTTCCAGGAAACTGTCCAGACTTGTATGCCAAACCATGCTCCGAGCTGTGCCAGCCATTGGCTAGTTGGCTGTCCATCCACGCACCAGTCTGGTATTCACGCCACCCTGTCTGAACTCAAGTATGTCGGAGTGACTTTTCTGTCACTCACTCTTCTGTTGTCTGAAAATCCCCCAAAAATGACCTCACATCCACTCCTCCCCACTGACTTTCTTGTTTTCCCTCTTTACTTGTGATTCTCAGTTATTTTTAATTATCTAATCTTTTGTACCAGTATTGTATCTGAATTATGGATTTCATTCTTATGGCTGTTTGTAACCCAGTGAATTTAAACTTAGTCTACTTTTCCACTCATTGTAATTCACTCTGCAAAGACCTTAAAATGGCAAATGTGTTGAAAGAGAATAATGTGATCCAGCTTAGAGCTTGATATCAAAACATATTCCCATGACAAAAATGTTAATCCAAGTGAAATGTCATAATATCTAATAGTTGCCAATGGCTTTTGACAGCACAGAAGCAAACCATGAAAGCCCTGCAGCCATTTAGCCCAATAATGCCAACTTATTCTCTCTTTCCTCCTGGTGAAGAAATGTAATTTTTATGTGCTATGCTAATTTGTCTGGACAATAATGTTGTAAATGCTGAGGTCAGAGAGGTTCATTCGGCTTAACAAGCAGCAAAAATGCGTATGTACACCTGTTTTATTAGGGTAGATATCTGATGCACAGTGCACAGTGCAGATGCTTTAAATGCTAAAAGTAAAAGGAGAATGCTTTCAAAACGGATTAGTTTTAAGTCAGACATAGTGTGAGTGTCCTTTGTCAGTTACATTTCTGTAGTTTTGCCTCTGCACACCATCAACATGTGATTGAACTGCCGAATTTAAGCTACAATTCAAAAGTTGAACAAAAGTGTTGCTTTAACTGTTTAGGAATTACTTACATTTTTATACACAGTCTCACAAGTCCCATAAGTAACTGGATAACTGAGTGACAAGCTGTTTCGTGGTCAGGAAAGCCCTGTTCCCTCATTATTACATGACAAATTAGAGACCCACCTTATAGTTTACATTTAATGTAAAGATCACAAATAACTCTTTCAAATTATATATGATCGTGTAACATTTGTACATTCATATTTTCCTCAATGCTTTCTAATTATGTGTTTCTGCTGCACCACCACTGATCTCTCCTTCACCTCATCTTCTTCCTCCTCACCACGAACCTCGTTTCCTGAGCTGAAGTCAGGGCTCTAACACATGAAAACATTATTATTTATTCCTGATATTGTCACAGATACCTATTTTCAGCAAATTCCACATTTGACCCTCTCACATCCTCACATCGGATGAGTTTGTTTGCTAAGTGTCCAAATATGTTCCACTTCAAAGAAAGTTGGTGACAAACTCCAGCTAACAGAGGCTAACTCCTGCTAACAGCGGCAAAAACAGCAGCACTTACTGATGGAAAAGTTTAGGATATCCTCAACAACTCACCTCAGTATCACTGTCAAAGTAAGCTTCACTGACTTTCTCAAAGTTTTACAGCCTCCTCCAGAGTAAATAGATGTGGACACTTCTCACTTGGCATATTGACAGCTGAGGTAAACAATAGTTTCTCAAGGCAAAGAAATGGGATATTCCACAATGGCCAAGTCAGTGACCTGATCATAACCCAAAAGAGCATACTTCTCAGTTATTAAATGCAAACCTGAAGGCAGAGAGACCCACAAACAAGCAGCAGCTGAAGGCTGTAGTAAAGGCCTGGCAAGAGCATCTCAAGGGAGGAAACAGGATTTGCTGATATCCATGGGTTCTAGACTTCATGCAGCCACTGACTGCAACAGATTTTCATCCACATATTAAAAACAGTCCTGTATGTCTGATTAATTTTGAGCCTTAGAAAATGAGGAACTGTGAATAAAATTCCTGAACACTTGAAGCAATGCTTTCATATTTCACCAATGTAGTGACCAGATGCTGCAGAACTATCGCTTATATTCAGTGATTTGTAGTAACAACAAGCACAATAACTCTTAGTGACTAATAGTGGACTGTCCTGAGATGAACTTCTGTCAATCTACCAATGAGGGTGCACGGTGTGTTTGTCACCCGTAGTCATTGTGCAACCAACACAATTCTCTTTCCACTCATCCTACTCGCCATATTTCACCCTTTTTCTCTGAGTTTACATTAGTGAGTGGCGGTTTTAACACGATGAAGGAATAATCATAGAAAAAGTGTTTCTGATTTTATGTGATCCCGCACTCTATCAGGGCAGGGCTTCTTGTCTCCTTGTTTTTTGGTGTTACCTTTTTATGACTCACTGTCATATTACTGCTTTTCATCCCAGCAGGTTTAAAATCTTCAGAAACTTGACTATTTTTTACCCACCAACTACATTAGCAAAAACAGCACAGCTACTAATGAGAAGGGTGATTTTCGGTGAGCATCGTGATCAAAAATAACCCAAACAGGTCAGGCACAGAGTCCAAGTAGCAGGAGAGTCACGCTGCCCAGTCAGAAGCCGGAAGCAAGCTCAGCAATCGGCCGCATTAATTCTAATTGCATGTTGACTGCGAGCCGTTTGTTTGTGATCTCACGGGCCGTCGCACTGCGTGCCCCGCCGCCTCTGCGCCACCCCAATAAAAATGAAATAGAGTTTGATTGCAGGAGTAATTGCACCTCATTTAGGTAATGTGCCTGCGTGGGGCGTTACAAGTGGAAATTTGAGCAAATTCAAACGGGCGAAGTGACAGCGGAAAGGGTCAGGCTTTATTTAAGAGGAGCTAGATTAAAAGCGGCGCCCAGAATGAAAGAAATGCACATAAGACTGCAGATTCTGAATTTGATCAATGTTGTTACAGTATAGCAAGATATACGCAGTTTTGTAATGTAAATACATCAAAAAGAGACTGCTGGAGACGACCCACTTTAGCCGTCGGTGCTGCAGAGTGTTTAATGGAGATGTAGACAGTGAAATGAGCAGCTCTCTTTGCTTACGATCTAATCCGAGCTAAGACACCACCTGGCATTTTACCTTCAGGGCTTTGCTGTGTTTACTGCAGCAGTAGCCTAAGGGAGAGAAATGTGGTTTACAAAGTAAAATAAAAAAAAAAAGTTTCTTTATTACAACCTCTGAGTTGCCCTTGAGCAAAGCAGTTGGCACTGAAAATGTATAGAATTAGTTCAAAGTGAACGGCGCTGTTGCTCATTCAGCATTCGTGAAATAAATGAAGGTCATAGGTACACAGTGACACAGCTTTCACTGAGTGCTTTCTTTTAGTGCGACTCTTAGATACACTGCGCACAGATAAAAGTTTAACAAAGCGCTACATTATCCAGTTTAAAGTGATAGCTGGAAATATCCCTTTTTGCCATTTGTTACTGAAGCGTATTCATAGAGCTGTTGGGTTGCACTAAAATGACACTTTTTTTGTTTCTATCCAACTGAAGAAACAGAATATTCACATTTAATGCGATCTAGTTGAAATTCAATTATTATTATTAAATGGTATTTCATGCAAGAGAGCTAATAAAGACAAATTAAATACTCACAGCTCTCATATTGATGTTTAAAGCGTTTTTGATTGATTCACAATATCAAGTCGTGCACTGAATAACGTGCAAGGAAACATTCCACCCTCGAGGACGCTGTCGGTAGTTGCCGCTTGCATTCAAACAACACAATGAAAGACACTCATACCCTGACAGTTGGTTATTAATATTATTGCATGGATGTCAGTATAATTTTATTCTACCAAATTAAAAAGAATACCCGGGGGGAGAGAGGGCAGCCATCCTGTAGGAATGTAATGGAACAGAGGGAAGAGGACACGTCCAGGGAGAGCAGCGGCTGATGAAGATGGTCAGGCAGGCTGAGATGGAGATTTATGATCTATTCATAAAGTCTGTCTAGCATTTGATCATGTGCTCAGGCTAATGTATGAAAACCACTGTGGTTACCTTAGAAACCAGCCGCAACCCTGCCATGCTCATGCATCATCAGTGTCCTCCGGTATTTAGAGACACATCACTGCACCCCTGGGTGTATTCTGTGATATGCCAGCTGTTTGTCTAATATTACTTTGGTTTGAGTAACACTTTGCAATAAGAGATTCAAAAATTGGAAACAGGAACTACTGAGTGTAAATATGCTTTTACACTGGGGGTAAAGAAGTTATTGGCAAGTGTGATGTAATTGTGAAGCATTGGGAAACTATTGGGGACCTATAATGATAGATCGTACAGATATGGTCTGGAGAGGGTAGCACTAACAAAAACACAGGAGTCAGAGCGGTGGAAGACACTAAGATTTTTACTGGGAGGGACCAGAATGGACGGGATTATAAATGAGTACATCAGAAGGACAGCTCAGAGTTTGGAGACAAAGTTAGAGAGGCAAGGCTGAGATAGTTTTTATTGGACAAAGGATGTGCAATATGGAGATGGAGGAAGATTGGGGGTGGGGGGGACACCACAGAGGCAGCTCATGGATGTAGTGAAGGACATGCAGACGGTTGGTGTGCCAGAGCAGAACGATAAAGGTAGGGTAAGATGGCAGCAGATGATCTGCTTTTGCAACCCATAAATGGACCGGCCAAAAGAATAAGACGGTAATAGTGACGAGGTCCTAAAGTCATGATGAACGACTACATAACTACTGATAAATTACTTTGTAACTACTGAGTAACTGCTGAGTAATATACTTAATTACTTGAGGTAATAAAAAAGAATGACTAAGCAGTAATAAAGCTATTAGTGTTTTGTTCTGCTGTGTTTGATGTAGAGTTTATCGAGAATGAACTCTACATATGAAAAAAATGGACCGTTCCGGATTTACGGATGATTATGAGCTAATCATTACCTAATGATTCACTAATAGTGTGTTTAGCAGCTGACTCTTAAGTATTTAATAGCCCTGGGTCAAGAGTTATTAGGGAAGTACTAAAGAACAACTCATTAACTATCAGGCTGTTCCTGATTTGTTGTTCCTATTTCTTTAGCAACTATCCCCTCTTAGAGTAACACAGGGCTGACAGGAAGCTGGAAATGCAGTAAGAGGCTCGAGAGTAGTCCTTCTGAGAAATGAGCAAAGAAAAAGGAGCCAGCTGGGATAAAGGTTAAGGAATTGTAGACAATTAATAAACTTCTCTCTATATATTTCTCTGCTTCTTTTTCTAACTCCATGGCATTCTCCCTTTGCCCTCTTTCTCTTCCCCAGGCTGGATGATTGATGCAGACAGCAGGCCGAAGTTCAAGGAGCTGGCCGCCGAGTTCTGCAGAATGGCCCGTGACCCACAGCGATATCTGGTGATTCAGGTGTGTCCTTTGATAATAACTTTCTTTTGTTTCTCTTCTCTGCAAACATTTACATATTGCACAGACACAAAAGTATTATCTGATGCATCTCTCTCTCTGCAATCTGTATGCTGCTGGAATTAATTTGGTGCTCAGCAATTAAAACTGTTACACGTGTTTAACTCAGGGAGACGACCGCATGAAGCTTCCTAACCCCAATGACAGCAAGTTCTTCCAGAGTCTGCTGGACGAAGAGGACCTTGATGACTTGATGGATGCCGAGGAGTATCTGGTGCCTCGAGGTTTCAACATGGCCACTCAGTCGTGCACGACCAGGCCTCGTGTTGACCCCAACAGGGTAAGACCACTGACAAACACTTTGTTATACTGCACTTTGGAAGCATTTGTGTGCCAAACGCTCCGAAGTTGTTAACCGTCATCGATGATCTCCAGCAAAAAACATCTTTAATTTTGTGTACGTGCCTCTTCTCTTTTACTGTCCTCTATAAGTGCTCAAGGTGGTTAAGAACCTGCAATACACTGATGATTTCCCTCTGTTAATAACCTACCTCCATCATTTCCATCACAGCGTGTGTGGCTTAAGCCTGGACTCTTTATGCAGTAGCTCCGCAGGCCCCAGGTTTCATTACTCAGAGCAACATAGGCAAATAACAAGCCGCTATCTTAAAATGCTGGAGTCGTTTACAAATAGACAATGAGGACAGCCTGGGCTGTTTCCTCTGCAGCATGCACCATGTGCTGCTGGCCGGCCCATGGCTCCGCATCTTATACAACTTTAGCCCCACGACCTATCCATTTGCCAGCGGCTCTTTGATCCCTGACAGCCGCGCATGTACGCCCAAAAAAACCACACACGATAATCGAGTCATAGTCCTGCTTGTTTAAGGTCAACAACCAGATCGCCAATTGAAGATCTTTTGATTATACAATCAGAAGCTGCCACGTGCCCAAGCAGGGGAGGATGTATAAATCCATCAGTGAGCTGACTTTGCCGAAGGAAGTTAGTTATTCAGGTTGTACCGCCTCAAAAGCAGTCCGATACAGACGGTTCTCTTATCTGTGCTGATTTGCTCTCACTCGCTCGCACTTGAAAAGACGAGCCGATAATGACTTGCTTTGAAGAAGGGATGAACAGAGAAGTTTGGAGGAGGAAGATGTTGATTGCAGTGGAGGGAAGACTGTAGGAGTAGGTGGACGAACATAACCCCGGGACATTTCCTTCTTTTCTGTTGTGTTTTGTAGATCTGCTTCCTGTAATTGGTGCTGCAGCGCTAGCAGCTGGCAAGAGTGTAGAGGAGTTGGCCTGGATTAAATAGCCCGCGGCCAGCCAACACAGCACCGCAAGAAGCCCTTTGCTTCATTTGTCATGTTTTGTATATTCTGTTGGGCCTTTTTTTTGTTAAGGTTCAGGTGTTTGTATCATAGCTTTGCCTGGCTGCCCCTCACAGTCCCTGATGGCTGATGACTACACCAGCAGAACTTTGTCTGAGAATTTTACTTCAAAAGGCAGCAGCATGGGTTAAAGCCTCACTGCTTTGCCGCAGGTGGAACAAAAGTTGTGTACGCTGACTTAACTTTGTTGTTATTAGCTTATTTGCCATAGATATTATATCATCAAAGAGTTGGACAGTACCCAGAGTACCTCAGACCAAAGAAAGTATTAATCTGAATTTCTGGCAGAGAGCAGAATTCATGGTTCCATCAATTACAGCAAGTAAATGAACTGAAGCAGCAAACTTCCACTAACTTGGTATGGTATGATGTTCTTTTTATGAAATGCTGTGTTTGTTTTATGTCAGATGTAACGAAAGTCAAACCTTCCAGAAACTTCAGCTTTTGTGTCGTCAGTCCACAGAATTTTTTCCAAAAGTTTTGGGCATCATCAACATGTTTTCTGGTAAATGTGAGACTGTGATGTTTTTGCTCAGCAGTGGTTTTCTCCTTGAACTACCCATGGAGGCCATTTCTGCCCAGTCTAAGTCTTACTGTTGAATCATGAACTCTTACTTTAACTGAGACAAGTGAGGCCTGCAGTTCTTTAGATCTTCTTCAGTCAGTAGAGTCATTTTGGTAGGCCGTTCACTCCTGGAAAGGTTCACCACTGTTCCACGTTTTCTCCATGTATGGATAATAGCTAGGGCTGGGTATCGTCAACGATTTCTATAACCGATTCAATTCCGATTCACAAGGTCCCGATTCGATTCGATCTCTGATTCGATTCGATTCAATTTTAACTCAGACAGTGAAAAATATTATAATTCTCATCATTTCTTAGTACATATCCATATTTTTATATCTATGTATAAAAACAAAACTTACACTTGTAAGACTTTGTCAGAGGTGTGAGCGTCACAGCTGATGTCTTTGTGTCAAAGTAACTGAGGCTAAAACACAGAAAAACATGAAGGAGATTTTCTTGGCCTGGCTTTTTATAGCAGAAT
>VOQK01026648.1:19438-35643 GCA_015052645.1 Benitochromis conjunctus
AAAATATAACAAAGCCTGCAGCAAAATGCATCTGATGCAATGTCAAGGAGCGGAAAAGTGGGCAAAATCAATAGGTTTCTCACCCCACTATTATAGCGCTTGGAAGCAGTGAAGAGGGGTCATTTGTTGGCATTTTCAACCCCGGCAGATGGAGTTTCCAGTGCCAAAGAACTGCTGGCAAGATGCCCATCTTGTCCTGAGTGCCTGCCATTATCGCCATTATCATCTCCATCTTCTCTCCTCATTAGCGAGTGATCTCTTTCTTTTACTCTCTTTCATTCTCTGTTTCCTTTGTTTTCTCACCTCTTGATTTCATTTCTCTGAATTTTTTGTTATTGCTGTCTGAACTGTTTTTCTCTTCTTCTAATTCACTCTCCTTCTCATTCCTTTTCTGTGGTACAGAATATCTGAATCCCATCGAGGAGAACCCGTTTGTCACGCGACGTAAAAATGGCGAGATCCATGCCCTGGATAACCCAGGCTACCACAGCACACCCAACAGTCAGCCCAAAGGAGAGGACGAGTACATCAATGAGCCCCTCTACCTCAACACCTTCCATACCCCCGCCGAGTTGGGCCTAGAAGCCCTGAGGAGAAATGGTCTGCCCCTACCCACCCAGCCTTCTTCTTCTATCGCAGCCACAACCTCAGGCTCCCATCTCCCACTTACCATCCAGACTAGCCTGCCCCACTACCCCCTACCGACAGCCCAGCCATCTCCATCTGGTATTCCTTGCCACCATGGTCCACCGACTCACATCCTCCATGCCCACCACACCGTCAAACCTGCAGGGCAACCTGGTAATCCAGGTGGCGGCTCTGTTGCTCAGAGCCAAATAGGAACTACTGCTCAGGCTCAGGTGAGCCAGTCAGGTGCCCTGTCCACTTCAGCCACCATCGGGCATGGCAGCCTGCCAGCCTACCAGAGCTACGCCACCACACACCCTGCCAGTTTGCTGAAGCATGGAGGGCAGACATCAGGTAAAGCCAGCGGGAAGAAGCTAAAGGTGACCTTTGACAATCCAGAATACTGGCAGCACAGCTTGCCTCCCAAATCATCTAACCAGGCAGCCTCAGACGGTGCCCAGGGAGGTTCCACCAACGCCAAGCTCTTCTATAAGCAGAATGGACACATACGGCCGGCAGTAGCTGAAAACCCTGAATACATGTCTGAGTTTTCCCTGAAATCTGGAACCATCTTGCCACCTCCACCTTACCGGCAGCGAAACACTGTGGTCTAGATTATTCCATTTAACAAACGTTCCCCAATCTTCCTCTAGCCTCCAACAAGCCCAACATCCTCTCCAGTTCCACCGTCCTACACAAAGAGAGAGTAGCCCCAACCAAAGCTGCTCTCAGCGCTGCCCAGATAACAGGCCATCTGCTGTAGATTGTAGCAACATCTGGAGGAGGTGGACCGAACCAAGCAGAAGCAACTCAGACCCCTGAACTTTCACTATAGACAATCTTGTCCATCTCTGTTCTGTAGATAGAGACTGTGCTCCATGTCATTCAGAATGTCAAGGTTAGGGTAGTTTTCAGTAAAGAGCAGAAACTTAATTATCACACAGCAGTGGACGGACTGTATCTGGGGGTACCTGAACTCACTGCCAGCCACTTGGGTTTTAGATTTGTGGGAGGAACAAGAAGTTTTACTAATCTTTTTGCTTTCTATTATAAAGTTCTGAGGATGAACAGTATTCTGCAAAGGGTTTCTGAAACAAGCAATCACATAGAACAAATACAGTCTGTTAGATGTCAAGATGTCTGGTTTTCTGAATGACCTTAGAGAGTGAGGTAGCGAGGCAACAAAAGCAAAATATGGAGGAAGAAAAGACAATATAGAGTGGGCAACAAAAGACGGAGCACTCATCAATCATATTCAGTGTTTTTGCCTATAGGATTATACCCACCGTGTGTTCTTTTATATGAAATATGTGAATCTCATCTCATCCTTCTACTGTAACTGTGATACTGTGATGGACAAAACTACAGTGATCTTTTCTTTCACATTTGTAGTTCAACCATGGACTTTTTAAATTGCCCGAGAATCTGCAGGGCAACTGCTGTTCTGTTGGTTTTGCTTGGCTGCTGTCTGTTTGGAGAAGCTGACTAAAACAGCTTTCCCAGAGCAAATGTTAAAAGGGAAAATACACTGTAAACACTTTTATAATCACCAGTTTCAGTGCTGAAAAGATTTTTATACACTGGTTTTCCCATTCAGATCGTGAAGCTAACTCAGATGAGAAAATTTGCTATGAGCTGTAGAGTATTAAACAGGAAAGCAGCTGAACTCAAAATGGTGTTCAGAGAGAAAGAAAACTACAGAAAGGGGAGGAAAAGTTCATGAAAGTTTATACAAGCTGACTAATGAAGACCTCAAGGAAGGAACAAGACAGCACCAGCAGAGCACAGTTAAACAGACTACTTTATATGTGTCTATCTGTCTTTATGTCAGTGTGATTGGGATTAGTGTGTATGTTCATATTTTAGCAAGCCAGAGATGACCCCATTGGGGGGGAAATGTGGTAAAAGTCAGTGTTAATGGAGTCGAAAGCTAAAGCTCTTCAGTACTAACCAACGATCACCTCTATCAAGGCTTTTTTCATATGTCAAGTATAAAACAAACCAAGCTCAAATCAAAAGGCCCTACTGCACCAAATGGCACCAAATGTCTAGAAGGGTTTTATAGATTTAGGGTGTCCTCAGCTAACTTTGCTGTCATTGAATTGATCAAAATCAAAAATGAGGGTTTATCATTTTATTAACTGGAACTGGAGCTTGTCTCGGTCATGGTGTTCGTTATAGTCTTACCATGGCCGTTTTGATTGCTTGGACCTAGAAACAGTACCACTCTTGGCCACATAACTCTGTTTTTTGCTTTTTTTGTGATTCGTGTTTTTAAAGGCCCCACCCGTATTCTCATTAGACTGTTAATTGGTAGCTAATTTCATTTTGGCTACTACAGGTGTCAGTGGTTAATATCCAGCTTGTTCAGAAGGCAGAAGTCGATAAGCTAACCTTGTCTGCTAGAAAATATATTTTAAAGAGCAAGAAAAAAATGACGCTTTCAAAGAAGTCAGATGTTTTTAAGCTGAATGTATTCTTTAGCATTAAAGCTAGCTTTAGCCTGATGCGCACCTCCACAGAATTGTAACTACGCCTTGTGGCAACATAGATCTCTGATTTTGCCAACCAATATGTGGCCATAGATTGTGGCTAAATTCAGAAAACTTGACAGTAGTTTGAAGTATATATTATATTTATTTATTTTGACCAGGACAACTATAGTCATAAGACTGTTGTTTTAGTCAT
The DNA here is from genome assembly GCA_015052645.1 of Benitochromis conjunctus. Lineage (NCBI taxonomy): Eukaryota > Metazoa > Chordata > Actinopteri > Cichliformes > Cichlidae > Benitochromis > Benitochromis conjunctus. Next base: position 22,754 of record VOQK01026648.1, read on the forward strand.
TTCTGTTTGGAGGTATGGTTCTATTCTGCGCTAATGTAGAAAGCACAAAGCAGGGCGACTCCTTTCACGTAAACTACACTTCTGCATCAGCTCTACGTCGTAACTAATGCCATAACCAGACCCCATTTTAACCATATGCCGCAACCTTCTACGTAACCTGACGTGCACCTCCCCAGAAATGTAACTACATGTCGGGCCAATGCATACCACAATGACTTGAATGGTGCTGAAGACCTCAGTGTAGGGATACAAGGATTTTCCGATTACAAAGTCAGTTATGGCGTAGAAGTCTAAATGAAGGTTTAAGATTTCACAGAGCAGAAATGACAGCAAATATGAAAAGGAAGAGTTGTGCTGGAGGTGGGTTGGCAAGCTGCTTCCAAAACACTGTCATAAGGATGAAGGGTACAAGCTGAGACATTAGCTCATCTGCTGGGACTGCGGTGGAGCTCGACTTTGTCGCCTGGCTGTACTTAGCCTTTGCTCCATATATGCAGTTGTGGTCAGAAGTTTATATCCACTCATCACAAATTTAATGGTAATTTTGGGCTTCTAATGAATCGGTTGAAATTGTCTTTTTTCCACAGTGAACTAATTGTAGTATACACATTTAATGACTTCGGGTTTTAAAGTTTCCATCAAAAAGTAACTGGCATAAATCTGGTAGGATATATGGCCGCTTCTCTTGGCACAAATTTTTCTGAGCTGACAAATAACATGACATTCATGCCCATGATGAGTGTATGTTAACCTACGACCACAGCTGGCCAAACCACGTTCATAACACAAAGCAGGTCCTCTGTTTTGAATATATGTCTTTTTTTTTTTATTCATCACAGGGTAACTGGTAAAAGAGATGAGTACTATATCCAAGTGACATTTTTTCCAATTAAAACTATAATGTTATGTTTTCCAGTATTAAGTTAGTTTAGTTCTCATTAGTTTCTTGGTCAATCACCAGGCAGTCAACTACTGTTACCAGTATTATTAACTGTGCCAATTTATAACATACCTAAGAAAGTCATTTCTTGTTGTGTTTAATGTAATTTGCACTTTCAGCAACACTGAGTTTTAAATTAATTAGTCTAGCCACTGTTTAACGAAGCCTCTAATCTATAAAGGCTTCACATCTGTTCTTAGCCCAGAGTGATATCATCACTCTCAAGAAATCTCAAGAAAATAGTTCTAACCCTGACTACTGATGCCTGTGTAGGCAACTTGCCAGTCAATGCTGCTGAAAGCACTGTATTACAGCCATTATTTCTTCCACCAAGCCATACACAGCACCTATGGGTAGGGGAAAACACTGCAACGCTTGCCAAACTTAGAAATTCAAGATAAAACTTGTGTAATGTTGGTTTCTCTCAGAGGTCCTTTTGCAATATCTCTTTATTTAGTTCGATGAATATGAAGAATAACGTGTAGGTCTTGAACCTTTAACAACAATGGTATTTTTCATTATTTGTGGAGCATAAATATTGCTTTGTCATAGTTTCAACAACCTTTCATCATTCTGCTCTGCCAGAGCCCAGCCCTGCCAAGCTGTGTTCTTGCGTAGGTTATTTATTTTGTGTATTTGAAAGTGTGCTTGTCTCAGTCTATGCACATGTAACGCTGTATGTGTTTATCCTCCCCATGGAGCACTTTGATCAAAGTCGCGGGTATAAAGAAAGGATTTCCACTCTTCGTTACTGAAATATTCAACTTGTTTGTCCAGCCGTTTACCACTTCAGAAAGCAATAGCTTCAGCAAAAGTACAAGGAAGGAACTGGGGCCAAGAGGTCATAAGGAAAACACATTTTACATGGTACTTGACCAGCTTCAAGAATGTCCTTGTTTCCATGTTTTTTCCTTGGCTTCAAACAGTATTTATAGTACTGCTTTGATGCTGTCGTGATTAATTGATGGAGGAGTATTTTGTAGTCCTTTTTCGAGCTCTAATTCAGTGAAATAGAGACAGCATTTAATATCAGTGTGAAATATTTATGGCGCGTTTGAGCTTGTTTATACTGAGCGATGGAAGCAACTGCCAAATCTGGGTTTCAAGAAAAAGGAACAAAAATATGATGGCGGTAGAAAGAAAAACACACGCCTTGGTTTATGCCTGTTTTGCCCTAAATTACACTGCAGACCCAGGCAAAACGTGTGTTTGAATCAAGAACAGATTGAAGGACTGATGAGACGAATGGTTTCAAATGTTCTCAAGAGCACTTAAGAGAAGCCGAGGCATCCCCACTCTCCCGTTTTTGATCTGAGTCATCGACTTGTTTGTTGGCAGAAAGGTAGGAAAAAGCACCTGAGGTTCCCCATTTTGTCAAGTTGTGTTCTTTCCCATCCTAAGGCCTTGGTTTTATCCTTTTAGAGTACCAAAATGTGGAAGCATTTTTGTTTTCCTCTCTGAAGACTAATGTCTTGTGTCTTGTTTCAAACTAATTTTGCCTTGGTGTTACCTGCTGCTATTTGTCTCAGTCCTTAACACGCTTGTGTTCGTGGCAGTTCAAAGGCATGCCAGGGGGAAACACTGCTGGTTAGGCTGATCTTCTTATATTATTTTGGGGTTTTTCTTTTTTTACTGCCTCCTCAAAGCCAAGGTGCAAAGGCATGTAGCCATGTCCTGAGCTAAATTCCTTCAATATGTTATCCTCAAACACCATACAGGCTTCAGCAGAGTCTATTGTATAGTAAATATGACATTGCATGGTTCCCAAAGTGAGTGTTTCACTGCCCTCCACCTTTGTATCTCATTAATGACAACATTATATTCAAATTTCTGTCCAGTGTGGGACAAATTAACCAGATATTTTTTATGGAGTTTAGTAGCACAAACTGGGAATCCTTATTTCTGGGATCTTTCATGGGAATCTTTGTGTGTGAGTGTAGTACACCCCCACCCCTCCCCACAGTGTCTTTTTAATATTGAGTTATATGCTTAATATCAAAGATGTAACTTTTTTTCCCCACTATTGTGTTGGCTATTGTACATTATTCAACATGTTTGTAATTCTAGCTACGTTTTTTGGTTTCTTGACATTTTAATTGCACAAAAGACAAAAAAAGCTACTCCCTTAATCACAAGGGGTTGCCACAGCGGGGAGCTCCACATATTCGGTTTGGTTGACTTTTACGCCGGATGCCCTTCCTGACACAGCCCCGAAGGGATTTGTGTCTCCTCCCGGAATCAAACCAGGAATTTTTCGCTTGTTAGGCGAATGTATAAACCACTATATCATTGTCACTCATAAAAGAAAGTCATTCATTTTCTGTATTCAAATCATTGCATCAGTATAACTGTACAGAATCTTTGGGATTTCATCCCAGATTTATCTAACACACTTCGACAACAAATGTGAATAATATTTTTATAAAGCACTGAAATGGCCGACTTGGTGAATTTGTAAATAAGGAGGCGATGCTTTGAATTTATATTGGTCTTCTCTCCTACTGTTGTTTTCTCCTGCTTATAACGACTTGTACAAAAAGAGCCGTACATATTTGCTTTATGTAACTGTATCCTTTTGACTAATGGGGATTTCATTTTAAAAGTGCTTGTTGACCCCTTCTCATGTGAAACTCTGTTCAGTGCTTCAGACCTTTGTGGCTGTTCACGTGTAACGTTTCAGTTTAAGTGAACACTGTTAAACACTACACAAATAACAATGGGCGGTGTCTCACTTTGAATACTTCCATAATAGTAGCGTATTAGCTTGATAGCGTAGTGTTGTCTGAAATCAGGGACGACAAGAGGCTGGACCGTTGGAGCGTTTGACCATGGCTGTCATGCTAGCTGGCACATTTTGTTCATGTTTACGTTTGTCAAGTTACTTACTGTACACGATACTAAATTCTTCTGAAGTACTGGTCAAACTTTTACGCATGTAAACACAGTAACATCAGAAAAATCTCTTGCTATTAGCTTTTCAGACAGCTAGCATTAACAAGGATTGTTGTGCTAGCTGTAACATTTTATAAACATATGACAAAATTAGCTTGTTACCATGCATAACACTTCTCTGACATTGCTGATGTAAGTTTGATGTGCATAAATATCAGTCAGTCAGATAATGCATGTAACATCAATCCCAGGTCATTAAACATCTGCTGGCGTTAACTAGCTAGATAGCGCAGACTGCAAGTGCCGCACTAGAGAATATATCAAGTTGTTGAGTCTCTGGCCAAATATCTTACACTAAAATCTCTATGAAGTCACAGAAAACTACCAAACGGTACCACAGTACAGTAAAATTAGCTGTTAATGCCTTAGTTTCCACTACTTAAGGCCTAAGTCAGGCTGTGCGACGGGTCCACTATTCTCCTGGCAATATCTAATCACTAAGGAAAGCTGTATATTCCCCAACCAGTTAGCAAGTGGTTGCTGGAGGTTGCTGTCTGTCACACATGGGGTGCTGCATCAAACAGCCTCCTTGTGATTGTTTTGTTCGCTTGCATATTGTTGCTTTTGTCTGTGCATCCACTTTTCACTCTCTGTAACTGGAAACGGAGAACATTCACCTTCAAAATAAAAGTTGTGCCTTACCATTGAAATAAAGACATTTCAAAAGGTGCAACTTTTACTTTAAAGGTGAATGTTTGCCATTTGTGCCATACTTTTTACAGTTTCTACAGCTTAACGAGTAGTTTGCAAGCATTTGCAGACAAATTGCGAACTGCAAACTGCAGACTGCGCCAATCAAACAGTGGCTAAAACACTCGAAGGTAGATTTTTGGTACAACTCTGTATACCTGTTTGCAACCAATGTCATACTAACTGCCAGCAGCCATTTGCATACTGTTTGTGCAATACACAATCTTTTGCCATGGGATTCACCAGCTGATGGGGTCACTCCACTCACTCTAGGCCTAAGTGAGTGGGGGCTTTAGCAATCAATTTCACAGTGACTGCTCGCAACATCCTGCAACTACTTACCAACCAGTTGCGCGATTTACATTTTTCCCTAGCAACCGGTCATTATCAGATTGCCAGCTGGTCTCTAAGTCTGTGTGAATAGGTCCCGAGTAAGATTCAGAATAGTGCGGTGCATGTCATTCACAAAATCACGATAGTGGTGGGAGTACACAAACTGAGACACATCTGATTTTACTTTTCCAATGCCTACCATGTCAGTCAACCACGAGAACTCAATGCCATCTTTCTAAATGTCATAAAACTGAAACCTGTGGTCCCAACTAACCTATATAAACTGTGTTTGAGAGTCAGTGTTACCTTCTCTGCTTACTTTCAACTCGAAATATTACTGAGCCAAGTCCAACCTCTTACTCCTCTTTTCTGCACAGCCTTCACAATAGGCCCTGATTTCATTTAATTTGTTTTGCATGCTTTCAAAAGGAGACATAGTGGAGAGAAGGCGTCATCACTTGCTCCTTTTTGCGTACTGTTGGCTTTCAATACTTTCGCCTCGTTCCTTTACCCGACACAGTCATTGCTGACTTTCTCTTTGAGTACTTTGAAACCATACCCAAAGCTTTATATCATAGAAATACCGTTCCTCATGTTTGTTACATGAATCTGTCAAAAGTATATTTTTAATTTAATATAAATAAAGATTGATTCGATATATGGTGTGGTCGTTTGTGCACGTGTGTTTAGATACTGCAAAGTAAGTGTTTTGAGGGCTTTTTAAACTTGATATTTACTTAGGAAAGCACCACTATAAAGTTTTTATCCTTGTTATGAGTTGTGCATCTTTAAAATCAGCCTAATCAGGGATTGCTAACCCTATTAGGCATTCTGTATCTTTTTCAAATGCTCCTCAGTGGGGAAGCTCAAGTGCTCAGCCCAGATCCAAGGTTTCCTTGCTCGACACGCCACCCTGCTGCCTATAAATAGAGCAGAAAACGAAAGCGCCTTTCAGACGCTCCAATGCACATGCTAACAGCTTCAATAATAAAATTTAGCAGATGGTGCCTTTAATTAAGACGAGGAAGCTCTCAAGTTACAGCGCGCTTATTTTGACCCGACTTCTTGAGATGAACATTACAGAAACTTGTACTGGAGACGAGTTGCTGCACCGCTCCACGCTTTCATGCTCAAAAAGACTTGCAGATGAAGACCAGCTGCATCAAAAAGGTCCGCAGTGTGCTCGCATAGCTTCCTCCACAAACTCGCCTCAAATCGGATAATGTGTGGATACAACATTTTGCTCTCGTTTTACTCTCGCCCCGTGCTGCGCTTAATACACTGTTTACCCAAGTGTTGGTTATGTAAACTGGCATAGGCAACATCGTTTGCTATGCAAGCGCTCCTTCATTCCACTCCCAGGCTTTCATTTCAATCATAAATAATACAAAACTGTCCAATGGCAGAATATGAGCTTTCTGAAGTCACTGCTATTAATACTAATAAGGCAATGGGGTGCTTTAAGTAAACAGTGTTTATGAACTAAAATCCTCCCCCTCCTTTCTCGTCCTCCTTCTACCCCTCTCCCTCTGTGCGTTTCCTCAGAGCGCCGAGACTCGATTAGTAAGCACATCGAGTTCCACCACAGTAATTTAGAGAGGTGGGCTTCTGCTGCAGATGAACAGTATTTGAACTATCTCCCGTTATATATTCTTATAAAGCTACTTATTTAAAATCTATATTAGGTCTGGCTTCTTGAATGACTGTCCGGAAAAATTACGTTTCCCATTCGCTGCATGAAAAGGAAATTTAATTGATACTCATTCCCTTCCTAACACCGAGCCCACATAATAGACAGATTATCTTGAACATTAAGCACACTTCCCGACAAGACTTTGCACATTATCACCCACACCAGACAGCAAAGGGGGGAGAGGTCACTGTTAATTTGGCAACTGCTGTATAACCATTTGTCAATGTATTACAAGTCTCCTTTAAAGCCATTCTTCCATTGAAGCCCGCTATCGCCGCCAGGAGACGAGGGTTCAGCTCCATCCTGGAGGCCTGTAGCAATTATACTTACAGCTGCCCCGTACACCTGTGACATAGCTCGACGGTGACAGCTCATCGCCAACAGACTGCCGCTGTTTAATTGCAGCGTGTCACCTTGACGGGGTGTTTTGCCCACATCTCCTCACATCAAGGAGAGGCAGCTTTTTGAAATGGAGCCACAAGATTGATGACCCTTTAATATAACAGCCTGGGGTTTGACTAGTGCTTGGTTTTTTGTTTGTTTTCCGTCGGAGTTTCACTTATTTTGGTCGGAAGTATTCTCAGCAGGATCTGGACCCCAAGTGTAAAACGGTATAAGACTTATTCCATGAATTAGGAAAGCTTCCTTGAAATAAAGAACAATTGCTCTACTTATACAAATTCACTGCTGTACTTATATGCACTTATTGCCCATGTAAATTCAGGAAGACAGCTTTATGCCAATGAGCTACTTTCTCTAAAGATTGAAATGGCTGTTTTTCTATGTTAGTGTACTTATTAGGATGCAGATAAAGCTTTTGGATTTAATGCTGACACATTACCAATGTCACTTACTCTATGTGCTGCTGGTGTGCTGGAAAAGTTGATATATGTCAGTACTGTTCAAAATGTCTTTTTGCATCAGCCAAAAGCTATACTGAAGTGGAATTGTGTTTTCAAAAAAGAAATGAATAGATAAACATACTCACATGCCACTTTATTAGATACATCTTGCTAGTATCGGGTTGAACTTGTTGTTTTCAGAGATGCATGCATTCAGCGAGATGATAGCGGTACACTGTTGCTGCAGCTTTGTTATGTTTACGAAACCAGTTTTAGATGATCTAGACTTTGTGGCATGGGATGGACGTGTTCAACAACAATACAAGAAAATGTCCCCCAAACCATTAACACCACAACCTGGCAGGGTGGATCCATGCTTTCATGTTGGTTACACCGAATTCTGAACCTACTATTTGAACGCTGCAGCAGAAATTGAGACTTATCAGAGCTGGGAACGTTTTTCCAATTTTGGTGCGGCCATCGTCTCAGTTTCCCGTTATTAGCTGACAGGAGTGACACCCAGTGTGGTCTTCTGCTGCTTTAGTCCATCTGCTTCGAGGTTCAACGTCTTCTTCATTCAGGGATGCTCTTCTGCATACCTTGGTTATACTGTTACCTTCCTGTCAGCTCAGAGTCTCCTCAATATTGACCTCTGACATAAACAAGGCATTTTCACCCAGATGGACGTTTTCTCTTTTTCACACCATCCACTGTAAAGCCGATGGGTGGGTATGATCAGCTGCTTGTGAAATAATCAGACTAGCCTATCTCACAGCCACAACCATGCCACATTCAGAGTCACGTAGATCACCTTTCTTATCACTTCTGATGTTGTTTAAACTATCGTAACAGTCATTTCAACTATCAGTAGTAAGCTACAGGACTCAAAATACTGAGACTGTACTTCCTCACAACATGTGGTTTAATGCAGAGTTACTACTATTAGTTGTCCAGACATGTTTACAGATAAACACGGTGTTTAGTTCATTTCTCACACTCGTGCTTGTGAGTTCGATTTTGGAGCAGGAAAGAAAAAAGGGACACACACACACTCACACACCGCCGTCCAAACTCCTTATTTACAGAGCCTTGTGCACATCACTTTAACATGTGGAGACATTCAAAGCTTGTCATACCAGCTGTTGCTTGGTTACAGTTGTGAAGCTGCATGAGACTATGAGACGGTTAGGTATTATTTACCCTGCTGATGTTATGATATCATCCTCTCTCTGAAACATCTGGATTCCGTAGGATTCAAACTGCCACCGAAAAGCTGCTAGAATTGAATCATAAATCTGTTCCTCTGCTAATCTGCGTCGTTACGGCGCTCCTCTTCGTCACGTTAGTGCTAATCTGACATCGTTACTCTAACATATTGCACCTTTTTAACTTCAGATGGCATATTTACATTGTAATAACACGGGGAAAACTGCTCGTGGTGTTGTGCAATTAATGTAATGTGCAATTAAATTCAGAACGTGTGGGTTACGCGGTTAAAGATATGAAGCATAAATCACAGTTATCTCCCATCATGGGGCCATATCTCTCCTGCCGCGCCACGGCTGCACATGGTTAATGTTAGCTGGCAATTTTCATGAGTTATATCCGGCGCGATCCAGGGCTGAAGCAAGCACAGAATCAGGGGCAAAGCCACGAGTTTGGCCAGCATAATTAACCTACGTGATTGTTAAGTCTTCACCAAGCTGTAAAAGATTGACTCTTTCCCCTCCGTTTAACCTCAGGCCGGCCAAACCAGTCGTGACAGCATCAAATATATAGACTGTGTATGATTTCATGAACTTGGGATAAATGCGAGCGTGATCCTGCAGTTAATCTTTCAAATGCATGCATGTCGTTTCACAGCTATCGGAGATTTCAAAGGACGCTTTGCAGCTTTAGATATGAAGCTATGGTGAGCTCCTGCGTCATTAGTATTCCTCTGCAATCCCTCCACAGCCACGCAGCTCCAGTAAGTGGTTATTTAGTCTAATCGTTTAGAAAATAGCTTTCTTATTACACCTTTTTTGCTAGTTTTAGGAAAAGTTATCTACCCTTCAACCCCCCCCCCACCTAAAGCTAGGTGAAACATCTAAATGCTTATTATTGACTCAGCTGCAACCTGAGGTTTGAAATCTTGGGCTCTGTCATTTCCTAACTAAAATAAAACTTTCCTGTTTATAATTAAATGTTTCTTTAAAACTCCTGGCTGTTGTTGTTGTTGGATCAGCGCTTTTCTTTCCCCTTTTTTTCTCACTGACTAGATTGGAAACTAGTGGGACATGCTAGCTCCATGCCCGAGGCTCATGCAAAAGTCTGGGGGAAAGACGGACCCAAAGAGACCTATCTGCTGCCTCCCGCTGAAGACGCTCGGTCCAGTCTGCAGCTGAGGATTACCGCGTGGAAGGGAGGAGGAGGAACGTGAGGCAGCAACTTCCGGTGAGGCAACTTTTCCACATCATAGTAATCAGAGCAGAGATGGCAGCTGAGGAGAGAGCAGAAAACAAGAGGGGGAGAGTTAGAGAGGAGAGGCCAAATGGAGGTAAAGGTTGGGCACAACAGCCTGAGGCACACTGTCGGGGGCAGAGAGCTGCACAAAATCACCTCTGAAAGGGTAGCTGGAGCTGCTGTTGACTGAAATCATAACAATACTGTGAGAGGTTTGATTTTATAAAATATTTTAGGGAAAAAAAACTTGTGAGGAAAACAAAAAGTGCAGTAAACAGGATGTGTGCTTGCTATTCCTTCTACACATGCTGATTAGAGCAAAGAGCTGTTATACATGAAAACTACAGCTAGAGTCATCACTTCAGGTTATGAGGCACCTTTCAGTCTATGTTGGGGGCGGGGGCAAAACCCCTAAAATTTTAAGCTGCCACGTTTGTGTTTTCTACAGTTGTGGTGAGATGTTTCCACCCACTCATCAGCCTGAACGTGGTGGTGATTTGGGGGCTTTTAATGGTTTCTTTGAACTGTTCTTTTTTCCGGGGTGCAGTGAGTGTACAGCAAACATCTTTGATGACTTTAAACATAAGAATTGAGTGCACAAGTTCAAATTCATGTTGGATTTTCTCTAATCCACACGTGCTCAGATGTATACACAGAAGCTCAAATATATACATACACTCACATAAATCTTTTAATAAGTGGTGCTCGAGGTTCTATAAGGCCCATTAGTGTCGGCGGCCCTCTGTATGATCTGACAGTCTTGGAGCTTCAGTACTGATATATCGTTAAAAATCGACACATTTGTACATCTGAACAGCCAGCATTAAAGCGCCCTTATGGACGGGCCTCAGAGATCTATGTCCTCTCGATGAAGGCGCTGTGCCCTCTCAGCCCAATTCTATCGATATACTTTGACTCGAAGTTACAAACAAATTAATGCAAGTTGGTAGTGAAAAACGTAAACACCCATATCACTGATAAGACATTGCGGTGCAAGTTCAGTTTAACTACTCTGTTCTCACAGCAGTGCTTCTGGAGAGCTGGTGGTAACCAGCATGACCCTGGAGGACACCGGGTGGATGAGCCAATGCAGGTCAGACTTCAGGAAGTATCCCTCATGTCTCTGTAAACTAAAAAGAGGTCATTCATCAGAGTGGTGGACGTACTTTAAAGCATGACCCTGCTCGAAAATTGCAAAACAAATGGAAACGCATTGAGGATATTGTGCACTTAGCCAGCTGTTGATCCACTGTTGATAAGTTAGGATTTTTTTTTAGCCATTTCTAAACAACTGCAGATTGAGATCAAACAGTTCAAACAACTGTGTGTAAGTGCAAGTTGTTCCAATGCGTTTACACTTTGCAGAAGTCTTGAAGAAGACCCCAGTTGTCACCCTTAGATTAGAGAAAAGTGGTTTGGATGTTCAGGAACAACTCAGGACCTGCTGAAGCTCAAAACCTGGGCCTCAGAGTCTTACATCATCATCACGGACCGAGAGGGTGGCGACCAAGAAAGAATGCCCTGATCCAAAATCGATACCTTCAAGCTCGACTGAAATTTGCAGCTGCCCACACAGACAAGACAAAATAACTTTGGGAGCAAAGTTTTATAGTCAGACGAGACAAAGATTGAGTTTTTTGGCCACAAGTACAAGCGGTATGTTTGCAGATGTAAAGGTGAGACTTTCAAACCTAAGAAGACTGTAAGCAACTCTTAAGCATGGTGGTGGTAGCACCATGCTCTGGGGTTGCTTTGCTGCCAGTGGTACAGGTACATTACACAAAGTGGATGAAATTATTACCAGAAGCTTGTTGATGGCTACCAGAAGCTTGTTGATGGCTACCAGAAGCATCCGGTGGAGGTGCAAATTGCTGAGGAACATTTAACCAAATATTGATGTGTGTGTTTGTCTGTTTCTGTTGGTTGTTATTTGCCAGAACACAATAAACCAAAAATGCTCAGATTTTTAATAGAAATTCAAGATGAAGTTATTAAATTACATATGAAACATGTTATCATGTGTTTTGCTGGACGTCACCTCTTACAGACTAATTTCATGGAAGATCAATAGCTGCCTTGAGTTTCTCATCTCCAGCTGATAGATCAGGTACTGCTTGTCCTTCACCTGTTTTCTTCTTTTTCTTATGGTCTGTTCATCTTTTTTCATATTACCTTTGATGTCAAATCTTTTCTTTTTTTAACTCATGGCTCAGGGAGAGTCTCGCAGGGATCGATATTCAGCATCTCCATTACTTCAGCTCAAGGATTTTTTAAAGCACTGTCATCCTGTGGAAACCCTCGGGACAGGTACGCTTTCTCTGTTTCCGTTTCTTTGTCCTGCTTTTTTGCCTTTTTTTGCCAGGATTCTCTCTTAAAGTGTTGTTATCACGTGCTGCCATTTACCTCAAGGTAAACATGTTTCCTTACAGGCTGTAGAGAAAAGAAGCCACAGAAGTATGTGAGTAGCATGCAGATGGTATGTAGATGACAAAAAGCCTGTTTGTTTTCATTCACCATGGTGGTATGAACGAAACCAGTCAGTGTGTTCATTTCATGAATCTGTCTGTAATCGTGTGTGTGTGTGTGTGTGTGTGTGTGTGCGTGTGTGCGCACTTAGTTCATGCACATGACAAAAACATTTCATAGCGAACAGTGAATGAGGCCTCAGGCGTCTGGTGGAGGGCCCGAGCATGAAGAATACACTGCCGCAGGGGCGAGAGGGGAATTTTTTTTCCTTTAATTTAAACCACAGCATGTTTTCAAATAAAACAAAATGATGTCATTGAATTCAGATTTTTGTTTGTGAGCAGATAGAATAATTGAATAAATCCAATTACATTTTAAAATTGCTATTTTCACTTTGTTTCAATAAAAATCACACTGCATCTGAATACAATTTTATAAATGTAGAAAAAAGAGCATTCCTGCCTCTGCATTATTTTATCAGTTCATTTCAGAAATGATCATTCATGTTTATGTTTGGGGGGGGGGGCTC
>VOQK01026648.1:35663-45888 GCA_015052645.1 Benitochromis conjunctus
ATGTTTGGGGGGGGGGGCTCTTTAAGCAATTTCACTGTAGCATCAAATCCACCAACCAAAGGAAGCCATTCCCAAGTTGGCAGCTGAGTAAAAGCAAATTAGTGAACACTTTTCCAGAATGCTTCTTGACAATAATGAACACACACACTCAATTTCATTTTGTAATATTAACTTTGGCACATCTGGACTTCCATATCACAGGACATCGGTTGACTTCTTGTTCCTCCTGCTGCCTCAGACACACAATACAGACAACATTACTGATAAAACTGCACATGTACTCCTCCACACGCCTTTTTATTCCCCCCTTTTACCGCTTACTGAAGATTTTCACTGTGAGAGGTTTCTGACTCTTCCTTCCTCTTTCCTGCGGTGACCCTTAACAACACACACACACACACACACACACACACACACACACACACACACTGGCCTGAGGACAGAGATGGAGAGCTCTAATTTCCACAGGGTCCACAAAGTCCCTTCATCCCTCTAAACTCAATCTCTTCCCCTTCTCCCTCACAAAACTACACACACTGGCAAAATAATCACACACCCACACACACACAGACACACACATTTTGCAAATGTGTGCAGTCTGGACATGTACGCCAGCAAAAAAAACATCTCTTTACTTTATATAACCCAATACTCGATTATCTTTACCGAGCACAGTTTATAAAGAAATAAAGACATTTTTATCCTTTGCGTCCGATCCAAGTCTGACTTTCTTTGTTTTTTCTCTTATTACCTGCCGACTCAATCACATGTCGCTGTGGATAAGAGCATCAGCTAAATCCCTAGCATGTAAAGAGGCTCGCAGACGTCCAGATGGTCTGCGGCTGCTCGGTAATTTGTCAAAGAAAATGATGCTGAACAGTGTAAGAAATTCAGCAAATACAGGCAGAAAGCATTCTTTCTCTTTAGTTGATGGCAAATGCTGTTTAAAGATGAGGCTGGCACGGCTTTAGGTTTTGTTTTAATGCGCGGTCCCATGAAAAATAGAGCCAACAGTTAATTTATCTTCATGCTAAGTGTGCATTATACAGCCTATAGTGGGGGAAACGGGTGGCTTTTAACCCTTTAAAGAGTCTAAAAAGCATCAATTTGCCTTCTGTAGTAGCCTTTACTCTTCTGTAGCAAGCTGAAGCCTGGACATACATTTTGAATGACATCACGCTGATGAAACACTTATTAAAAAGTGCAGAAAACACCACAGATATTCCCAATACAGAAACACATGAACTTTTTTTTTGTAAAAAGGCCTCTTCGCTGTCTCTCCCCTCAACTCTGAACACTTTGATGTGGCCAAATGGAGCAGAGGGGGCATCTAACTGCCGCCTACCTGCCTCTACTTTCATCCAGGAGTAAGCCTAATAGCCTGCAGAGGGATTCCCACAAATGCAAGAAAGTCACAGTAAGCAATACTTACTTTTATATCCTGAAGAGCTGTGATTTAATTAATGTAACCACCGAGGGCCACGGGCGGGGGGGGCTGCTGCTGTGATGAATCAAAATGAGCGTGTGCGTGTCTTTGTGATGGTTTTCGGTTATATGCTACCGCTGGAGCATAAACGTTGTCTCATAGGTATGTGTGCGCATTTGTTTCTTTTGTAAATGCGTCGGTGTGTTTGTCCTATCGGCTCCTGCGGTGACTGAGTGGCTCTAATTGAGTGTGCAGCTCACTCAGACAGGAGGTCTCAGACAGTGTTGACATTCAGGCGGTGGAAGGCCACCATTGGGGATGACAGCTGATCATTCTTCCAGCCAGCACCTTAATTACACAGAGATGGAGCGAGGGAAGGGAGGAGGAGCAGGGAGAAAGAGAGAGAGGGAGACTTTTTAAACAACAAACAGGTTCCGGTTGCTTCCAATCAAGCCTCCCGTCCCGCTGTTTCGTCCATTCATAATGGCTGCCCCCCCACCGGTGGGTAGAGAAGCAGCCAACACCCCCACTGTCTTCCTGCTCTCTGTGACCACACTGCTTCCCCCCACCCGACTCTCTCAAGCTGGCATCTTTCCCAATTATACCAAGTCGTGAGCTTCTGTGTGTGATTCAAAAAAGCATCTTCCTGTGTGTGTCTCGCTCGTTCTCTGGAGCGCACACACGCACATAAAGAAACATACTGACATGCACACAATCCCTTTGATGTATGGAGTCAATCAGACCTCATTGGACAGTGCTGTGATAGCCTCAGGATATCAACAGGGCTGCTCTGTGCTTACCCACATGATAAACTCTTTATGTGTCTACAGGCTTTTAGAGTAATAACGGCATCGCTGGCCTTCTTCACTCTTCACCATCCAGACGCATGTAGACGTGATCAAGACGTCCCGCTGAAGATTTAGAAGATTTAAGTGACTTTGAATGTAGCATGGTTGTTGCTGCCACATGGGCTGATCTTGGTATGTGAAACTGCTGATCTGCAGGGATTCTCTGATACAATCGTCTCTATGGTTTACATAAAATGGACTGAAAAAGAGAAAATATCCAGTGAGCGGAAGTTCACTGGGTGAAAATGCCTTGTTGACCCCAGAGGGCAGGGGAGAATGGCCTGACTGATGACGGGGGGGGGACTCAATGAACTACTCGCCACAGCCAAGATATGTAAAAGAGCATCTCTTGAAGCAGATACCCTGCTACAGCAGCAGAAGACCACACCAGCTGTCACTCCTGTCAGTTAGCAGGAAATTGAGGCTACAATTCACACAGACTCAACAAACTTGGACAGCAGTAGATTGGAAAAATTGTCTGGTCTGTTGAGTCTCAATTCCTGCCACAACATTCAGGTGGGAGGGTCACAATTTGGTGTAAACAACACGACTGACCACTGCCTACTCACAGTCTGCAAATATATTCACCCACTCTTCTTGAAGGCTCTTCGGCTTTGCCCTTTGGTGCAACCCTCATCCGTTCACCTTCCTGTTCTGTTCTGCTGAGCCAAACCCCGAGTAAGACTACCACTGCTTGACAAACTTCACTATGTAAACTAACATCTTCTTCTGGGAAGTTGCTAACGGCACCATTCTTTAATAAATCTAGCAAATCTGCCGATTGTTGTCTGAGTCTGCTTTTGGGGGTTGTTTCTTGCCAAACCATGACAGAAACATCTGCTAGTATCTTGTTGATTCTGTTGGTTTAATCCACAAAGAGCAGTGAATGAACAGATCGAGCCCACAAAACAAGTTATTCTGTTTCTAAGTAATTCTTTTCTCCACATTGGACACCTACGCCTGAGCTTAGGGTACCAAACCACATTTTGACCCCTGGAGGCACTGACAAATCCACTGTGTGACGGTATCATGCCAATATGGACCAAAATCTCTCAGAAATGTTTCTAACAACTTGTTGATTGTTAGCCGTGGACAACACCAAGTCCATATCTAAGCTTCAAAACAGGAACCACTCTGACAGCCTTCACAGCCCTGCCATGCACACTTCCAGCACAAGAACCCAAAAAGCCATTTGAGTTATGCATATTATACAGGAGTCTGTGTATGAAAGCATATTCCAACTATCAAACAAATGGAGAAGGGCGATTGCAAAGCAAAGAAAGGTGTAGACGGGCAGTGAAAGTGTTTACAGGACTGATAAGCCGTTCGCTGCAGTGTTTTCATTTCGAGATCTCACCTTGGCTCTAGTACCGTTCTATAGTCATCTCCATGAGTACATAAGCACCCTCTCGTGAATGTTTAAAATCTTTAAGCCATTATCGGGGCCAGCAACAGGCACTGCAAACAGATGCTTTGTTGTGGCCTTTTTTTACTGCCACTCCTTAAAAAAAGATTAGATCCTGTATGATTCAGCGCTTTATTGAGTCGCTGTACAAAAACACATATTTGAGGGACTTGTGCTCTATGTGAGTACTGCTATTGTATAATTCTACTTCATTACAGTTAGAAGAAAGCATGTTTTTTTTAACGTTGCAGTTATAAAGAAATGAATGTTTCACATTTGGAGTACTCTTTGTTGAGCTTACAAAACATGACTCTGATTTCCCTGGCTACCCATAGCAATACTTCGACCAACCAAAACAGCAACATTTTAGGCTTTGGATGCTTTAAAGACATTTCACTCAAATATTTCTGTACTTGTACTTGTACATAACATTTTAAAGACTATCATATCACCTATTCAAACCAAACTACAAGTTCTGAAAAGTCAATGTGCAATGGCCTTAAAACATTATTTCTAACGGCCTGCAGGGTGTGACTCAAGAAGAAGAAGCAAGATTTTTAACAAGTCGTTGTGAAAACAGTCCTCGGCTCCATTTTCCTGATGAGGTCTTCATTTTGTAATTTTCGGTCCCAACTGGAATCAAAAAGGAGAATAAAGTTGGGAAGGCTTTATAGTGGACCTACTCAGTGATTAACAAGGTGTTACAAAGATCCATCAGTCAGTCATCAAAAAAATGTATGCCAACAGCCAAAAGATTCAGCTTTACTGGACTTCGCTAACTAACGGGAGGCCATCTTTTATGTAGAATAGGTGTCCTGGTCTCTGTCATCTTTGAACAAGAAGGTAGACTTGGGGAGTTATTAGGTCACGTGGACATTGCTCAAGAATGGGCCATCATATTGGATTTGATACAACCACCAGTTGGTAGGAAAAACATGTGCTCCTGACGAGTTGGCGAATGGTCTTTTGCTTCCTGTCACTAAGTAAAATTGGTCACAAAGACAGTGCTGCTCCAAAAAAACCTCCTTGTAATTGTCATGGTGTTAGCAGATTGCCACAGCTGCCTGTAGTTTGCATGGAAGATGACAACTTGTCTGCAAACACTCACAAACTAATCACCAACAGGTAGCAAAACTAGAAAAAGTGCATCACAAACCAGAAACGGAGAAAGTTTACCTTTAAACTAAAAGCTGCACCTTTTGAAACATGCTGGATGCAATGCTGAAGCACTTTGTTACTTAAGGTCAATGTATTTTCATAGTTTTACAACTGCTCAGAGAGTAGTTAGTAAGTGCTTGCAGACAAGTCTGCATGTTTCCATGCACACTACAAGTGACTGCAGAAATCTGCTACTGAATGAAGCAATTCCAAGAAGATTTTTGCCAACCAGTTGTGGAATAAACGTTTTTCCATCACAGCCAGCACAGTCTCTATACCCGTGTGAGCCTTATTCGCTTGTGCCCACACTGTCACACATACAAAAGTTAACAAGTTAATGCCCCATGGTTAGCAGTCACATTACTATCCATCCTTAATAGCTAGAATGCTAATCAGTTTAAATAGCAAAAAGCATCCATAATTCACTATGATATAAAAGCCAAATCATTAAAATGTATTTATTCAGGAAACAAAAGCGCTGGCTTTTTAAAGATCCTTTTAGTACAGACAAATGCTGAACAAGAAAACCTGTCGTTCATTTATAGCAGCCATGGGTTTTATAATCCACGACTTAATGTCTTAATACAAATGCTATATAACAATATTGCCCCTCTACAGGGCTCATGATTGTAAAATAAGTCCAAAATCATTTTTTAATACCAGGCTGTCAATGTGGTTTATAGTGCTGTAAAGCTGGCCACGATAATATGGGAGTCTATGGGGAGTGACTCACGTTTGGAGCCAGCCTCCAGTGGCCACTGGAGGAACTGCAGGTTTTTATTTTGTTTGTTTTTTATATTTGTAGCCATATTTCACAGCATCCTGTTTTTACTTTTATCTTAGTCAACAATGTAAAATACTTCCTCCACTTCATGCATGTTTTTTTTTTGTACTTCCTATGCGGTTAAGCCAATGACACACAGATCACACAACACTCAAACTCAATAACACAGAAACATTTTATGAATTAAAAAGCACAACCGCATACGCGCACACACCGCATAAACACACACACACACCATGCAAGCCTGCAGGACTCCACTTGAGATTCATAAGCATTTAATGAGTGTCTAGTGGGTGGCAGTGTGTCTGACCTTGCTCATACCCCTCTTTTATTGCCATACATCACACAGAACCCCGCGGACTTGAGCATGACAGGGAGGTGAGTGACAGCTCTTCACATGTGAGCCTGATCACATGGGAGGGGGGTCATGTGAATAAGATATGTGGAACCACGTGTAGCGATGGTAACATCAACGGATCCACGCTGGCTGCATGTGTGTCTACATGTGTGTGCATGAGTGTGGGTGTTCCAACATAGTTGTCAAGTGCTTGAGCGGGCCAATCTCTCATCTGCCATCCACTCTGATGAACTGACATACAGCCAAACCAAACCGACATAAAGACAGAGCGGAAGGCATCACTATGCAGCTCAGCAGTGCAGTTTGTCCTGACCCTGTCTGGGGCCCTCTCCTCTCCGCTGATTCTAATGAGCTCCCCGGGGATTAGACTTTGGCGGCCAGCGTCCCAATGAGGCACAATCGGGGGGCGGGTGGTGTGGGGACGGGCAGAGGGACAACATCAATACGCCCACACAAAACAGTACACACACCTCGACACAAAAATACAAACTTAGAGAGGGAGTGCTGGAATTTCATGTATCAGCGACACACTGTAAAAATCCATTTTTAGCACATCCATCCAGGTATGCAGGTGCTTTTTACAAGGATACCCACACATGTACTATATCAGTGCTTTCCATGGATGTTATTAGCAATTAATTAAATTATCATTTTAAAATCAAGGAAAAATTCTTATTGATTTGTCTTTGTCAGTGCTGAAAGGCTTGACTATCATATACAGTCACACACACACACACACACACACACACACACACACACACACACACACACACACAGTACATACACCCCATGATTCAGTAGCTTGTAGAACCAACTTTTATCATTGTCTTCCATCGTCCGTACATCGTATTACCCCTTCATTACTTCCTTCATTTATGCACAGCTCTCTTAAGCTCCTGCCAGAGTAGTTCAATAAGATTGAGGTCTGCACTTTAATTGGGCCATTGTAACACCTTGATTCTTATTTTTTCAGCCATTCTGTTGTAGATTTACTGCTGTGCTGGGATCATTGTCCTGTTGCATGACCCAATTTGGACCAAGCTTTAGCTGTTAGACAGATGGACTCACATTTGGCTCTAGAGTACTTTGGTGTACAGAGGAGTTTATGAGTGTAAGGTGCCAGGTCCTGGGGCAGCAAAACAAGCTCGGTTCATCACCACTCCACCATTGTGCTTGACCATTGGTCAGGGGTCTTTGTGAATGAATGAATTAAGCCTTTATTTGTCGCTTGCAGTTGCCTGCAGTGAAATCAGACCTCTTCCGACCAGACATACATCACACAAACATCACATTGGGGAGACAGGTCAGAATAGGTAGCGTTTAAGAAAAACAATGAAAATACACAACATCGGGGACAGGAGGAGAAAGAAAGACTACTCAGACTGGGCTCCACTAGGAGAGCAATTTGAGGACAGTAAAAAAAAAACACCTCAGCACATAAAGCACGTGAATCTTCACATCTTACACCATCAAAAGACATGACAAGCAAAAAACAAACGTTTTAAAAAATGTAACACTCCTTTAATCAATTCCAAGTTCTTGCAGGTTCTATGAACTCATAAATGTTTTGCTTTTGAGCCAGGAGGAGGCAGGTACACTAACTATTCAGATGTTCACACCTACGCGTCCAAACTGCAAATGAATCGCGCATGAGCGAAGCTGCTGCTCCCGCCCTGGCTGTAACGCAGTCCGTTCTTCTTTCACTTTTTGTGGATCACAAGGTTAAAAAGCACTTAAAAACACACACACACTAAACTCAGGACTTCACTCCTCCAGAGTGCCTATTTCGGGTCACTTTTGCTGTCCCAAGCCTGGATAAAGGAGGTGTGGGTTCTATGTTGCACCACACAGGAAGTTTCTAACTAGCAGCATAAAACCTAGTTTCTTAGCTAGCCCGTTAGCCAAGGACTGAAATGCTTGTAGCTGCAGTGACACTTCAGCCACTTACCTGAGTCTTTTAGAAATCTAAGGAGACACAGAGTAAGATATAATAATAATGATTAGGCTTGATTTTATACTCTTCCATTTAATTTGCTTTATCAGATAAATGTGGGGAGATTTAAATTTTAAAGATTAAAAAAAAGATTTTAAAGAAATTTTAAAGCACAGAATGCGAAGCTGTCGTCGTTTTCTCTCCAGACTACTTATACTGTTAAAGCTGATGTAACTATAATTAAAACAGTTCTCCACTGGGGCATAAACCTCATTCACAGCCTGTATATTTGTGCCTATTTAGATTTAAAAAGCAAAAAAAAAAAAACCCAGTTAGTTGTTTTTACATCATCAAATTTTTAAGTCCAACAAAGTTTAACTGGCATAATTTCAGTTTTCCAGAAACTTTCAGGCATATTATCTACAAACCAATATCCAATTCACAGTTTTTAAAGTCATGTTCTGTCTTTGCGAGTGACACAAAACCCTTATAAGTCTGCAATTTCCCTCACTGGTATCAAAGGTTAAATGGTAAGAGGGCTGATCAGGTATTGTCTGCACTAGACAAGCTCATTAATGTGTCACAATTCATTATCAGAGCCTTGTCCTCACCTTGTCAGGTGGCTAATGGGAATATCAATCATAGGCTTCCCCATCACGACCCTTCTCACATCTTTGCTTCGCATCTTGCCTCTGTTGACTTCTTATCCTGAAATACCACCAGGCCCAAACAGCTCTGTCTGGAACAAATGTCAAACACAATTCGGCTCAGGAGTAAACACCCACAAACATGGCTGACATACCGAGTGCTGTTCTTCTTCTTACACCTCAGAGGTGCCCGCTGATGTTGTTTTACAGATGTTACCCAGCTGTTGTACACGGATACAGTGTGTTCGCCGTGATGGTTTCGTGGACAAGTGATGAGCTTTGGAAGTGCTTACAGACATAAGAAAAAAGGTACTCAGAGTCATACGGAACATGAAGAACAGAATTTAAGCAACTGACAACATGTAGGATGAGATAAGAAACAACAGAGACAAACGAGATTAGTTTTTAAATGTAATTGATAAAAAGAAAATGTATTAATTTGAATTATTTATTTAAGTTGTTTAAAAATGGATATTAAGTAGAAGTAATTTTGGAAAACATTTTTAAAAGAGTTTGAAATCAATTTTTATTAAAACTACTTGTTTAATTTAAACTTTATTTATATTTAATCTGAAATTTATTATTTGAAGGTTTTGCATTCTATTTTTTTTTCTTTTTGTAAAATTTAAATAATGTCATCGGATTAAAAAGGACAGAATAATGTCAGGTCTCAGTCACACAGCCCAGGGATTTGTTGGCTAGAGAACAATGCACCTTTCCTGACCAGCTGAGGAATCGCAGAGAGGATGCTGAACCAAAAATGTCCTTATTTGCCTTGATTGCTCACAAATGACCATGGTTGCCCATTTTTTTCATGGAAGACACTAAATTGTCTGCAAACACTTGCCAACTGGTTGGTGAGTAGTTCCAGGAGGTTGCTAAGTGAAAATAGTGGAAGTTAGTTGGAAATAGGTATATGCTGCTGCACCAAAAACCTTGTGATTGCTTTGGTCGCCTATAAGTTTCATGGAAGACACAGACTTGTTTCCAAACACTTGCTAACTAGTCGTCAAGTGGTAGTGAAACTCAATGTATGCCAGAAATGGAGACCATTTACCAGTAAAAATTTTTACATTGAAGGCAAACACCAAGAGAGTAGGACGTGAATGTTCCATCCATCCATCCATCCATCTTCCTCCGCTTATCCGGGGCCGGGTCGCGGGGGCAGCAGCCCAAGCAGAGAAGCCCAGACCTCCCTCTCCCCAGCCACCTCCTCCAGCTCATCCGGGGAAACACCAAGGCGTTCCCAGGCCAGCCGCGGCAGACCCAGGACATGCTGGGTCTGCCGCGGGGCCTTCTCCCGGTCTCGGTAGCCGGGGATCGGTCCGCCAGGGCCGCCGCTCCTGGCCGCCGCCCAGCTCACAATGCACCCGACCCCTACGGCGCCTCCTGCTGGTGGGGGCCTGCAGGAAGATGGGCCCATGTCCCTTTTTTGGGCAGTGCCCGGTCGGGCCCCATGGATTAAGGCCCGGCCACCAGACGCTCACCCTCGAGCACACTCCCCGGGCCTGGCTCCAGGGCGGGGCCCCGGTATCCCTATCCCAGGCAGGGTAAACTGTTCCCTTGATGGTTCTCTCATAGGGGTCTTCTGAATCGCTCTTTGTCTGGTCCCTCACCCAGGACCAATTTGCCATGGGTGACCCTACCAGGGGGCAAAAGCCCCCCG
>VOQK01026652.1:0-11299 GCA_015052645.1 Benitochromis conjunctus
AAATCTGAACCAGGTTGTTGGACCGTATCGAGAGCACAAACATGCATCCAGGTTATCACATCATAACATTTAGAGCACATCAGCCTTTTCCACCACCTTGGACCATGAAGGTGTGTTAAGATGTAACAGGACTGACTGACGATGGTGTGTAAACTGTAGAGGTGGCATGTTTGGATCCCTCTCCAGGATGAGCTCATCTGGCTCAGCGCAGTGTGAGTGGCGCACATGCACACATACATCACCGAGCTGCCAGTTCACACCGTGGCTGAGTGGGCGGGGAAAGCGCTACCTGCACGCAACACTCAAAGTCTTACTTTCAGTGCCAGTGGTTTCACAGACTGACAGACTGATGCAGTGCATTCGTAAAATGAATGAATTTGCATATAAGTGGAGATAACGGAGCTAGATGACACAATATCACATAAACAGCGTACAGTCGATATTATCAGCCGATACTGGCTGTGGCCAATCTTAGTGATATTCACAGCTGCTGATAAAAGGACATTTTAAAATGCAAGAAACACCACATTACCAGTGCTGACGTTTAACTAGAGGTCACTCTGCAACTTCCTGTTCAAGCGAGATTTCAGGTCCTACGTTTGATTAACCATCAGCTTTCTGCCTTTGACACATCAGTGGGCCTTTCATGCAGCTTCGACAGGGAAACGCCAAGCTGAGCTACTACTGGACATTTTCAACAGCAGGATATGAAGGCTGGAGATACTCTTTAGATAAACTTTGATTAGTGCTGAACAATAAATGATTTAACCATCAATGTTCCAACATGTCAAACCATGAGTGCTGAGAATGTTTTTTCCTGTGATAAGATATGATGAGGTGGATGTTACAGACGTCTCATCCACTCACTGTGGGTCTGCTTACAGCATCAGGTGGTTATCAGTTTACAGATGTGCAACCAAAGCCTGCTTAAATCTGACCAATCACCAGAACTCACTACAGTCTCTGTACGCTCATACAGACGATTTCAATAATTAACCAAAATCCTCTTTAAGCTACTTCTCAATAAATTGTTGAAAACATGCAGGCATTAATTTAACTGCACTGTAAGTCAACCAGCCTCTTTAATCATGTGCATTTAGCCATTTGTCTTGCAGTTGATGTCAACATTTCACAAAAACATTTTGTTTTTTGTCAAACAAAAAAATAAAAAGGAAAAAACAAACCGCAGACACACTACCCACATATTTCTAAATGTGTGTGGTAACTGTACCAATGAAGGAGAAAAAGTTCGACCTCCCATCTGGATGTCTGGCTTGTGTGTAATGTTTGATTTTGACTCATCGGCTTTAGGAATGACATCAGTTCAACAAAAGCACCAGACCGTTTCTGCCCTGTTATTACCAACCATGAGTCTTCAGTGCCAAGGATGGGCAAGACTTTACAGGTCGCTGCGACGATGCGCTCTTCTTCTTTTCTTCATCTTTGTGGTGGATAATCAGAGAGTTTACTTGGCAGGATTACAGAATCCTTAGAGAAGAAGTATGACGCAGTACTGTATAAACAAGCGCACACAAAATTATTTTAAAAGAAAAACTCAGGACTGAGGTTTTTAAAAACTGTTTCATCAAATATGGGGAACGTGAACAATCAGATGACCTAACACTGCTACTGATTACTCCATTTAAAAACAAAAAAACAGTGACATTAAACTCTTTTTAATCCAACATGTTATAATGAAACAGAAAACAATTCCCATGCGGGGACCATGTACTCTCCTTAGCTCCTGTAAATGCTCACACGCCGACTACAAACCAGCCGAAAACACGTCAACGAATGGTTGAGACCAGAAACTGGACCAAATGGCAGTGAACACAGAAGACATCTTTGCTGTCACACAGAAAACATTGACGCCCATGATGAGGGTAAGTTTCTGACTACAGCTGTGTTTTCTATGGAGGAACCCACTACAGCACCAAAATTAATCTATTAAATGCGACAAGTGAGAATTTGTTCTGATGGTCAAAGCTTAGGGACGATGGGTTTATGCCAAATTAATCATGCAGTCAGTGCAAGGTTTTGGTTATGGCCAGAGACTGTGACAGCGCAATACAGACACGAGGGATGATGGTAACTAAAGAAAAAAAACAACAAAAAATACTGTAAATTAAGGGCGAGGATTAAAATAAGTTGTCACTGAGCATCTGGTGACATGTTTGAATTTTAAGTTTTAGCCCTTTATGCAGTCGTTCTGCTAGTTTGCTTTCAATTGAAGACAAAAAAAAAAACTGAAAGCAACCGATATGTCAGCTAATCAATTAATAGCTTAAGCCATGAAAACAACTGAAATGTAACTAGTAAGAAAAGAAAAGCAGCTAAACTGTTAATGCTATGAAAGCAACATGTCAGGTGAAGCTGCATTACCCGAGATACTTTAAATATGTGGACTACAAACAGTGTCATGTGGTATGTAAGCAGTCAGGTGTTACAGTGCGTGGATAGGTTACACCTTTCTGAAGGTTCACTGAGAGTGAAGCAGTTTGAGCTTATTCTCATCATGGCAGAGACACACCTCACCACTCATCATTCCCCAGATGTTCACATTCAAGGTGGATGTTGTTTCAGTCTGGACAAGCTCACATGTGCAGCCAGTCACGGGGTCGTTATTAGATAAACACTTCCAGATAGGACATGTTTGCACTTAGAATGACCCCCTGTGTGCAGAGGCATCCCAACACGTCTGCGAGGAGAGAAGCGCCTAATGGCTGCGGCACATTCGCGGTTGGAAAACCCTCCTAAAGACAGAATGTGGAGAAAGAAGGAAAGGAGCGAGCTTTTCCAGAGCATTCTCTTTCTCAGCGCTCCTAGAAATAAAGTCCAGATTTATAGCATCCCTGAGGAAAGATATCCGTTTGTCTGGCCAGAGCGCGGTGCACGGTTCCAGTGCATGCGGCCCTGCTGTCTCTGCAGATACATAACAGAGCTCAAGCCCCGGCATCGCAATCGTAAATTTCTTATAGGGGGGCTGCTGAATGAAAGGCAAAGATATTCATATGCACACGTGAAGGGAGCTTGAGGAGGAGAGGCTGAGGCTAAAACTCCATTTGCCATGTTGTTTAATGCCTTTTACTGGGCATGATGGGTTTTCAGCATGAAGCAAACAGATTCTTCTAGGTGCCCTTTGACCTTCAAACAGTTTGTTAAAACAGAAGGTTTTTGCAACATGTCACTGACAACTCGATCTCAATATAGAGCGATTACTTTAAAAGAGGCTTGGTTCGTCTCCCAGTCGGGATGCCGAATTTACTGAGGTTTCTGAACTTTTGACTACCTTTATTTGGACCATTTTAAACAACATTAGCATAATAAGATCTAAACTTCACCCTCATGAACTGACCCCAATATTGTGTAAAACCTTAGACATTGGATGACTTGTTTAACTGGCAATGTCCGCATACTACTGATGAAGACAAAGTCATCTGTAATATGAGCTAACAACTATCTGAGACGTCTCCTCAACCCTGGTGTGCTGGCTTCTTGATCGCTTCACTGCTTTTATTATAAACTGTCTCTAACATTGCTCGCACCTGCAAACAACCAATTCCCCATCTCCACCATCACTAATGTTTTGTTCGTATAAGTGTGACCCCACAGTGACTCTGGATCCGCTGACCCTTATTTTAAGTCTGCTCTTCAACCAAAACACAGGAGTGCCTAGAAATTTAATATTTTATAATGTATATGAAAGACGCAGCTACTATCCCATCATGGTTTCTGGACTCATTTTGCATCACTAAAACTGGCCTCAGATCAGTTTTATGGAGAAGTAGGGCTGTGCCATATCATAGTGTCTGCACCAATTTCCCTGCAATATGACATTTTCATATTGTGAGGTCATTGCTATAGCAATGTCATACATGTAAGTTCCCTAGTATGTGCAATGAGACCAGCTGGGCATGTTTGAGTGTGAGAGCTCCACGTCGCCTCCGTTTATGATTTACTTCCTAAATGGAGGTGCTTCAACAACCTTCAACAAGGCGTAGTATTTTCAACATTAGCAAGAACTAAAGTAGTGCACATATTTAAAAAAAATAATAATCATGACCTAACTTTGAAGCTATGCTGGCTACCCCATCCAGAAGTGAAAGTATTTAGACCAGATGGTGGAGTACCAATTTATCATCCAATGCTAGCAAGCTTGGTTAGCAGCTACACTCATAAACCGTATAGAAGTGACACATGCTCCATTGAGCTGTGGTGGGTGGGTTGTGTAAAAGAAAAGGACTGAACTGAGGAACCGTTTCTAAACATCTTTTACCCGATAAAGAAGCCCGACATATGTATTCCTATTTAAAGAGATACTGCTAACATAGGTTGGCTAGCTGACTCAAATATTAAACTTTATGGGATTCCTGATCTGAAAAGCTGCTCAGGTCAGATTTATCAGACCTCAAACTTCAAAAGACGTTCCTGGACAAGATCTTCAAACCTCGTTATCAACAGAACCGTCTTTGAAACTTTACAGTTATACTGAAAATAGATCCAGCAGTGCTGACCTTCTCTGGCAATAGTACTCTATTAACCCCCAGAAACACTAAACAAAAACCCACTAACACCTCGGCATAGCTTTCCCAGAATAACACAGATAAGAGGTCTTAAGTAGACTTCATTGTCTCTGAAGTGCTCCAACAAAGTATAACTCTAGACCCATCACAGAGCTGAAAGCTGATTTCAGCTACACTAATCT
The DNA here is from genome assembly GCA_015052645.1 of Benitochromis conjunctus. Classification (NCBI taxonomy): domain Eukaryota; kingdom Metazoa; phylum Chordata; class Actinopteri; order Cichliformes; family Cichlidae; genus Benitochromis; species Benitochromis conjunctus. Next base: position 4,706 of record VOQK01026652.1, read on the forward strand.
TCTAATATTGTATGACTTTTTGGAGGGACTGAGGTGGAAAATAATTTACTTACCTGAATTTCCCATAAAGACATTTTTCTAATGGCTTTTAAAATGCCATCCCTTATTTTTGTTAATCTCGTCTGGTTTTTTTTTCCTGCATTTACAATTTTTTTCCCACCAGTGTTCAATATTTAGACATGAGGAAATCCATCATAGGACAGAATAATCTTTTTTTTTTTTTTAATTATTATCTTTGAGTGAAAAAGAAACACCCAGTGCATCATGGGTAGTCCCCAGGAGCCTTGACCCATTGCAGTGTAACTAAGGGAGGATTCAGGGTCACCTGATCCAGCCCTAACTATATGCTTTAGCAAAAAGGAAAGTTTGAAGCCTAATCTTAAAAGTAGAGATAGTGTCTGTCTCCTGAATCCAAACTGGGAGCTGGTTCCATAGACGAGGGGCCTGAAAACTGAAGGCTCTGCCTCCCATTCTACTTTTCCATACCATTGGAATTACATGTAAGGCAGCAGTTAGAGAGCAAAGTGCTCTATAGGGGTGATACGGTAAAATGGCCTGATTAAGACTTTATATGGGAGGAGAAGGATTTTAAATTTGATTCTATATTTAACATAAAGCCAATGTAGAGAAGCCAGTATGGCAGAAAGAGAGAGCATATATCACCCAATACCAAATGCAGATCCTGCAAATAAATGTGACGAAGCTGATCTGAAGTCTACTTTAAATAAATTATTCAGAGAATAACACAACTCCAAAAAAACAAAAAAAAAAAACAAACAACCTCAACACACTTTGATGAATTATTACCCCCTGTGATTAAGTACCTAAATATTAACAGTCAGTGGACGACACACTTTCCATACCTGTAACTGAAATTAGGATTAATATGCAGTTATATAAGCCATCTGTTCCTCAATGACTATGTGACCTGTGAGGCATGTGATGCACATGCAATGCTGAAACACAAGTCTAAACTACCCGATTCTAACTGAGCCCTCGGGAAAACGTCTATACCCAAGTCAGCGTGCATACACGCGTACACACACATGGCTGTTAAATACACACGTGTGTGCTTCAGAGTGATAAACACTGCACATCTGGTGAGCGGAGAGAGAGCTACAGGACCAAGATTCTTTATCAATTCTGATGCCAGACAGTTTGTTTCCACCCTCAAGCGCCACAGACGCCTTTTCCCAGGAACTGTCATCCTGGAGGACGGGAACGCTTAAGGGTACGGAGAGACGCTGGAGGAAAGCTCATGTCTCGACCCAGAGTGAGGTGAGCCAGCAGAGTGGAAGCTGCCACTGGTGACGGGAACCACATGTAGCTACGATGATCAGAGCCTGGCAAGATGCAGTGATTTCCAGAGTTAAGATCTGGGAACTCAGTGAACTATGGGCCTTGTAGTCCAGCTATGTCCGAATAAACATTATCAGTGGCACAGGTACCCAGCTAAGAGCACCGAAATACCTAAATAAACAACTATTTTGCTAAATAGTCTCTTCTAACAGTGATCGTCATGTCTGCAAAAGCAGACGTGGCAAGTCAGCCCCCATGTTTGACTTCTACACACTGATTAAAGAACAACGCTTTACCTTAAAAGCATTTCAATCGCAGATGCAAAGTTCCAACTTTTTCCAGATTCCTTATGATAGAAATACCTTGATGCTTCAGGTATCTGCCAATACCAAGTGCAGATAGTAGGGTAACATTCATTTTTATCTCTCTGAGGAAGAGAATGGATCTAACTTTTGATAACAAAATGTAAAAAAATAAATCTATGAAAAAAATATACGTTTGCTGGAATTTATTGGGAAGATGTTCGATAGTAACGGGGTTAAGTTCAAGTTAAATAAAAACGTTTTTTTTTAAAAACATGTTCGAGCTTTTCATCAACAGTTTGCACTCCAGTTAAAAACTATTGCAAACATTCAGAGAAAACTTATTGCACATGTCCAATATTTCCGCTGGCCCTGCATCCATCCATTATGTGTTAGCTTTCCTGCTAGCAACCTGTGCACTATTGGAGTAAACACAATGTGACGAACCGAGGTCAGTGGGCTCACTGATCCAGGCATGAGCGAGGATTGCACAGATATCGGATCAATCCATCCCTAGTTGACAGAACATGGGAAATTATGTCTCCTCTTACTGTCAAACTGATGATTCCAGTTTTTCAACATTCACATCAATTCAAGGCAAGTTCTTGAGCTTCAACATATAGACTTGTGAATAGACAAGTCTATGTTGATACAGCGCTGGCAGTACACTCGCATAGAGCAGGTTCACTCTCACTTAACATCAGCTACATCTCATCTACTAAATCCAACACCACAGCTCAATGCTGCAGCTAACACTGAATGTTAATCCAGGCAGACATCATGCAAGAAGGAGGCGGTCCAAAACTAGCCAAAAATGAGACATGGATTCAATGACACAATCTGATTTGAACATTTAGGTTTAGATTCTAGCAAAGAAAACCACACATGACTATGCTTTCAGCTGGAGCCAAACCCAAAGGCTGAGGTCAGTGCCAAGGACAAATACTTCAACTCCTACATGCTATTACTTGCACTCCATAAATCAGCATTCATAAGATATCAGACCCAGAGCTTGTGGATTTAAAAGAAAAGAAAAACTGTCATGTAGGAATAAAAACGAACAAGAGTCGCCACATGGGGTCACAAAGACTAATAAGCCTCCTGCCAGACTCTGGCTGCCACATAAAGAATGGTGTAAGTGCATCTAAGTGGCTTCATGTTCGGGCTGTAAAAGAGTCTGTGGATCCTTCACTCTGTGAGCTCGGTAAACACTTCCCTGATCATTTTATGTGCTCAGTCACTGGTTTAAGGTCATACTGAAGAAAGTTCAGTTAGTAAATTATGGTCATTGAAGTCAGAAAGGAGGATAAACGTCCTGGTAAGTCTTCGATAACCACCTGGTCACATCAGTAGCTAAGCCCATTTAGATGCAATCTATGCTTTTTGACACTCCAGTGTTTGACTAATACACTGAAAAGGTAGAAATAATTGTGCTGTGCCAACACAGCTTTGTTACACATTAGCATAGTGCTAAGTGAAATTCAGGTTTTATTCATCCTTTTTTTAATATCGCCAAAAGATCTGAAGGAGCTATATCCCAGCCACAGAAGCCAGTGTAGTGGCATTTTCCAGTTTTATGATCAGTTCCCTTAAAATATTCAATGGCTAATCAAACAATGGAAAGGTAACGCTATGACCTGTGAAGCCACGTGTCGGGCTTATGCAGTCATTTGACAAAGGCAATGTCTGTCAAACGAGGGAACCTTATAAGGTTGGATCCTGATCTGTAATGACACAACAGTAAACAAAACAAAGCTGAAGCTATTCTAAGAACTATTTAATGCATCAGTGCTGTGTTTAGTGAACACCGGCTAATGAGACGAGGATGTCCAGGCTAAAATAAAGCTGTGAACAACACTGTGAAGGTTCTTCAGTCAGACAGTAACCCTACATACAGGCTCGTCCTGTTCCTTACATAAAGGTCCACGTTTATCATGATAGAACAGCACAGGACCTAACTACCCATGTGGACAGGTGAACCAGCCATCAGATCCTGAACTCAAGTCTCTGGAAATAATGATACACAATCACACTGCCTCAAGTTCTCCAGATGACAGAACACATTCATTAATACTCTCTCACACGCACGCGTACACACACGCACACGCGCACGCACATGCGTACACACACACTTCCTGGATTACGTGATTTGGATGTCAGTCAATGAAATCATAGAAAGTCTGACATCGTGTCAAACAGCTGAGAAAAGTAAATGACAGTCAACCACTGACAATGCGTAACTGAAGACAGTCCAAACGTCACCACTCTGCTTTCCCTTCTTCCTCAAAGTCGGAAATCAGATCAGACCTCAGCCAATTAAGTGACTGTGAACTAGGGCTTGAGTATTTTTGTAGCAGAGGTAAAAATAACTCCCGTTGCTCTGGGTTTTGTGACTAAATGATGTATACAGGAGTGTTTGTATATGAAGCCTGAATGTTTTATTCCAAACAGGTGGGCTGTTTTATTTATTTTCCTCTTAAAAATTATTTTTAAGACACACTTCCTCACACACCACCTGCAGGCAGTCTGACTGTAGCTGGCTTAAGAACAATGCTAAAGCTCGTCAGGAGTAATAATTAAAGATGAGGTTTGTATAAATGGAAAAGCTTGTGTAAAATGTTGTGTGTGTGTTGCCCTGTTAGGCAGGGCTCTATTTCTGTCTGTGTCCTGACGGAGAGAGAGCAGGTGCAGCACAATGAGCAACTGTAGTCTCCCCAGCCAGTCACTCAGCACTGAATGAATCACACATGGACGAGCTCACCAGCCCCCAGATTCCAAATCTCACCAAGTCCATTCGTTTGTACACGGATAAAGATCACTGAGTAACTCCCACCCAACACATTTTCCACACAAATCATATATAAAATATGCAACAAGTCACTGTTAAAAGTAGGCATGTATATGCTGGTGCAATTTAAAGCTGTTAAAGTTGAAAAACAGTCAAATACATCGTCTTATTATTCAAGCCTCTGTATTATAATCGAATGCATTTTTAATGACACCGCTTAGTAAAGACATTTTAGAACAGCAAGTTTGAAAACAATGGTGTTCATAGACATCCGATCTAAAAATAGTCTAATATTTGGCTGCATTATTAAAATCATTTAAAAAAACAACAACAACAACAAAAAACTTAACTTAAGCACATTATTTCAGTAGCCGTCTTTTGAATGACTAAACAGTGGAAGTCCCTGATAAAGAGGACATACCTTGATAATGTAACCAAAGAGCCACGGATCCTTCGTGTTTCTGGTGGATACAGAAGTCTTTCCAGGATCTTGAGGTCTAACAGATCTGTGGAAGGTCAGAGCTCTGGAGGCTTGTGGGATAGGACTACTGGGACATAAAGATAGACCGACAGGCCCACAGGAACAGATACCCCCACCCACCTTCTATTTACAAGCCTCCTTTAGGGACGCATGTGCGGTGGCCACATCTACGGCAGGCATGAACTCAAGAGGTGGGTAGGTGGGTGACAAATTTAGAACGGTGCTTTCCCAGCCCAACAGCGGCAGGCCAGATCAATCAAATGATGAAAATGACAAGTACTAGTCATGAGGCAATTAAACAGGACAGTGGGAAGTCAAAGCAAAGCGCTGCACTCAAAAGCTAGAATCAAAATTTACATTTATAAACTTGGGATGAATTTAGGAGCTTAAAAAAAGCTCATAGTTATAGTAAAGACTGATTTGACCCAGAACATGAATTTCCTTCTTTAAAAAAAACAAAACAAAAAGAAAAACAAAGGAAAACAATATATTACTCCTGTGTTTTCCGCCACACTTTGTCTTGTTGTGTAACGTCAATTCTTAGATGTCAGGTTATGGACTGCTGTCATGACGCTCCTCTAAAATGTGCTGATAACATTTTGAATTTATTGCTCACTGTAAAAACAAAGCAGCTGCTTTATAAACTTTACAAAGGACTAAATAAATAACAGACCAGTTACCATTACAGAGCTACTGAGTGCGCTTTGCAGTTTACCTTTGCTTCTGTTTAACTTCTTTAAGGGTCGCCCGCCATCTTTGCAGGAACTGAATTTAACCCTTTGAACAACATGGTTCATGCATGGTTCACAACAACCAGGCTGTCTTCAGAAGAGCAGAGTGTTTATGAGAAAGGGCATCTTTACAACCCACACTGTCAGTCTCAGCGCTTTAACTGGAACAGCCGACTGAGTAGTCTTTACTCCCCTTACATACTGCACAGTACTGCACAGTACTGCACAGTACTGCACAGGACAAGCAAACTGTACAGATTAGTTTGGAGTTCCTCTTCCATGCTTCTGCCTTGGACATAAAAGTAAATTGCTTTTAATGGAAGGTGTCTAAAAATAAATTCATTGGCAAAACTGGTTTAAGAACGTTGACATTGAGCACTGTCAGAACCTCAATCTCCCTAAAATAGACCTCTGCTGGTCTCTTGGATCAATCTCAGTCAGGCCAGTAATCCTTCCAGTGTACACAAACTAAACAGACAAATGTGCTGATTACAACAAAGGTTGTGATCAAGCTTTTCTCCATTTCTCTGCATTTTGTCAGACTCAGGTCATCGTACTGGTCTCCAAACACATAAACCATGAGCTTAGTAATGAGCTGAGGTGTGTAAACAGGCAGTTCAAGCAGCAGTCTGTCCAAAGAGTGGACAGACTGAGAGGAAGAAAGGAACTCAAAGATAAGGGTGGGGGCTCTGCTTCAGCTGGTCTCCATCCTGGAGAACATCAGGACAAGACACCATGACAGGCAGGTAGAGAAAACATTACACGTCTTTTGTCATTTAATTATAATTTTAAATAATAACATTATTATTATTGTTATTATTATTATAATAATTATTATTATTATTATCATCATTATTATCAGTATTATTTTGGAGTACAGAATCAGAGACAAACACTTCCACTGTGGTTTGAAGCTTCGCAGCAAACAGCACCATCTAGTGCTGGTCATACAGCATAACCAGAGTATGAATACAGGGCTCAGTAGCTTTCTAA
>VOQK01026653.1:15402-28179 GCA_015052645.1 Benitochromis conjunctus
TGAGCATTTTCCCCACCACCACCTTGGTGTTTTGAAAACTACCTCTGTCTTCAATACTGTGTATATGACCTCACTAGCCTGTAGTGTAGCTTAAAGTCTCTGTGTCACACACAGTTAAATCCAGCAGCTATTATTTTTCTAACAATGCATTTAATGTGAAAGCATTTTGTTATGGTGATTGTTCTAAAACATGTCTTATGGGCCTTAGCAACATTTAAAAAAGTTCACATTTATTTTTGATTAAATGAGGACTGCCTAAAACGTTTGGCATGCACGAGTCCTCATGGTGCATTTCTGCATGGCAGTGATGCCTTCATGAGCAAATGATAGGACTGAGTGACCGAAGAATGATTATTATACTGTATACATGGCCTACAGCAATGTGCTATTGAAAAAGGCTTCATTCCAAGAGCCATCAGCTCTCATCAGGTTGACAGATGAGAATTTTTAAGCCAATGACATTTTCATTTGTTTACTTTTTATGTTGTTCTTCTTCCTGTTTGGTGAGCTGAAGAAGAATTCACAATGAATATTTATTCCCTCTTAAAAGGAGACGCATCCTCTGGAGTGCAGAGACACCAAACAAAGTCGGTGAGGGAGGCACAAAGATGCCAGCACATGTCACACAGCACCATGTGGTGACTCGGGCTGCCTTCATTAGCCGTCTGCTTGCACGGCTGACGTTGACACAGTGAGCTGTTACAGAGTAGAGTCATCTAACAACACTTCTGCTTCCAGTGAAGAGTTGTTTTCATAATCGCACGCTCGCACTCACTCTCACACTCGCTCTCACAGTCCGTTGAGGCAGCGAAGTCATCGGTGAGGCTGTGAGGTCTGTAGTAATTGTGACACTGCTGCCAAAAGCTAAGTCAGAGGATCTGGGAGGGATTGTGTGTGCATGCTTATGCTCATTTGTGTCTTATAGAGAGACAGCTTGGCCTTTTCGGAAAGGCACAAAACCTTCACGAGTAGATTTTTTTTATGATGAATGATGAATTTTAATTCCTGTGTAGTTAGGCTGGGAGTAGTAGGGTTTTTCATCATTAAAAAAAACTTCATGTGGGTTGAATCTGACCTTTGCTGGGCTGCATTTTTGCACACGGCTGGGCTAAAGATAAAGGAGCAATCCACTGATTTTTACCTATAATTTAGCAGCCTAAGGCAGAAGTATCTATGGCTTTGAATAACCCTGATCATCACATAAATTTTAAGCGAGAGCCAGTTTTAGCAACAGAAATTTAAAAGAAAGGATTAACTGAAATTGTGGTGTGCAATTTTGCACTTTTGTCATTAATATTATATACATTTTCTACCAATGTATCCATATATTTAAATGATCTCAATAATATATTGATTGAATCCCCGTTATTCCATCCATCAATTTTCCTAACAGCTTAGCCAACAAGCATCGTGGGGGGGCTGAAGCCTATCCCAGCTGATATTTGGCCAGAGGCAGACTATCTATAAATCTATCTATCTATTGCAGGGATAACAGGAAGAGACAGATAACTGCTGTCACTCAAATCCACACCTACTGCCAATTTAGAATCGCCAATTATCCCAACATTCATGTCTCTGCACTGTGGGAGGAAGCTGGAGAGAGCCCACGCAGGCACAGGCAGCCACCCAGAACCTTATTGATATGAAGTACATCCACTGCACACCCCAAATCCACATTACTTTAATTCAAATTTATGCTGAAGCCCTCCTTTTAGGGAAATGTGTATAAAATAACAGACAAAAACAAGCAGGTTTGGTCTCCCTGTGTCTGCAGGGATTTACTAATGAAGTCCAGGAACATGCATGTTAGGTTAATTGGTGACTCTAAATTGGTGCTGATATGAGCGTGAGTGATTGTCTGTCTCTCTGTGGTAACTAGTCCAGGGTGTACCCTGCCTATCACCATATGACTGCTGGGATAAGCTCCCTATATCGGGTAAGAGGTTAAAAAAGATGGGTGGATGGTCTTTGGTATAAATATTTTAATATCATGAAGCTTCAGTGAAGAATTGGGACAGGCTGACAGAGATGATACAATCCTGTCAGTGTATATTTATTGAAACATTTAAAACTAAATCAAAAAGAGGAAACTATGCCCAGGGGATATATGAAGGAGCAGATATATTTATGATTTATGATGTTTTGTGATAGCAGTCTAAAGGGGAAAACGAATGCTACAGAAATTAAAATGAGTTAAGGACTAGCGACAAAGCATTTGATTATTTTACAGGAGAAGGCTCTGGATTAAAAAATACTGGTCGTTTGGGGCCTGTCTGTGTTTACTTTGCATGTTCTCCCTGTAGCTGCATGGCTTCTCCTCCCACAGTCCAAACACAGGCTTGTTAGGTTAACTGGTTGCTTACTTTGACATTTCACTAAAAGAAAAACAAACAACAACATAAACATAAAAATGAAGATAAAATACATTCACATCGTCACTTATGAGCAGCTGTGCTTGCACAGTAAGACCCATTAAATTTACATTTAAAAGAGGGCTGCAAGAGACTATCCCTTTATAATTAATAAACCTATGCAGTGGGTCACCTTTACAGGGCACAAAACAAATTTAAGGATAAACAAGCTCCTTTAAAACACAAAATGAACCTTTATGCACAATCATAAACACATTTTGCTTATAATTTTGTTCTTTTCTCTGTCAAGATGAGCCCACACTGTGTTGAGGTCCAGGCTCTGGGGAGGCCAATCCATGACTGATGTGCTCCACTGTGTGTTTTTCTATCCAGGTGTGTGTTTACTGCACTGGAGGTGTGTTTGGGATCACTGTCATGCTTAAATGAAGCTGTTCCCAATCAGATGCTTTCCAGATGGTACTGCATGGTGGGTCAAAATGTGATGGTACTTTTCTGAAATCATAATCCCATCAGTAGATCTCCAACACCACTGGGTGAAATGCAGCTCTGTAGACATTCATTGATTCTACCCCTCTTCTGACATTCGCCATACTTGCTGATGATGTTTTGAATCAGAATTTTCACATTTTAATTTGAAAATTTCTTCTCCCTTCCTTAAGGGAAGGGAGAAGGGCTTCTTGACAGCGACACTTCCACTGAGACCATTTCTGTCGAGGCTTCAGTGATCAGTAGATGATCGGCTGAAGGGACAGATGCCTGTGTCTGGATTTTTTCCCGTTTCTTAAGGACATGACTTTCAGATAATGTTCTTCTGCTATAGACATTTTTTTTTTTTAAGTGTGTCACTTCTTCTTTTGTCCTTAATTTATCCAGTGTCCTCAGTTTTCAGCCAATAGCTCTTTGCCATATTTGGAAACAAAATACAAAGAAATAAGGAGTGACTCAAGATTTTTGCACAGGACTGTATGTGTTTTCCAAAAATTGATTCAGATTGTCAGGTCTGCTTTTTGTTTCTCGTCCAGTGGTTCCACATGTTTTCCTGTGATTTTAACAGACTGTTTCCTTAATTGCTTTCTTGTTGTCACGGTGTGCAGATTTCAGATTTTGTCGTTATCTCAACTGAACTGCAGGAAGAATTAAAAAGTGATCCAACAATAAAGAGAGGAAGAAAAAACAAGATGATGCTTTGAAATAAAAGGCAGCACATGGCTTCCACATGCTTTTCTCATCCTAGCATCAGGGTCATGTAAGCGATATTGTTTCTAATGTCAATGCATTATGCCATCCACTGTCCTCACAAACACAGATGCCTAAACTTGTGTGAGTGTATCCACCAAGTTAGGACACTAATGTGAGCTTAAACAGACAGATGATCTCTGGAAATGTCAGAGACTCGTGCCCCTCAATCCTGCTCCTTTCCCTTCATCATCTCTAAGCAGTGAACATGATAAGTTGATGGTACAATAGTAACATGTGTAGTCTTTGTTACTCAGAGATGAACTACACAACCAGCCTTCCCCCTCACAGCGGCAACAGGCTACCGTAATGATAACCACTATTGATGTAAAAGCACTCTAATCCATTTGTAATGCCTACAATTCCCAGGAGGCAATGAGGATATTGACTTCCCCCGCTGCCTTCGTGAGTTTGGAGATCAATTTTCTCAGCGTCAGGGAATTAAAGCAGCGTTGTGTTTGTTGGCAATTAATTTCTTTATATTATCTGTATTAGAAACAGCACGAACACAGGAACTTCAGAGTTCTGTCGTTTTCTGCAGGATGGTTATAAAGCGTTCATTAGGCATTTTTTCTTAATGAGCTTCCACTCATTTACTAATATATTCCCCACTCAGCTTGTGATCATGTCAACACAGAGTTCAGCACGTCATCCAAACAAAGACAGGAAGACAAGGATCCGAGAATGTACAGAGTGAAATTCACAAGAAAGCATTTCATGTTTTTTCTACTGGGGGTGAAACAACGATTTTTTAAATATTTTTTTGTTTTGACATGCTCAAAGCTGCTGCTTGGTGTTTTGTTTTTGCTTTTTCCAGCAGCGTTTGTCATGATCCAGGAGAGATGATGCGAGAACAAACAGAATGAAGGGAAAAAAAAGCTTTTATTATCTCAATGTGGAACATTGAAGGTTGTCTCAATACCCTTGTAGGACAGTGGAGGCGGACCTTAATCGAGGATACACAGGTGTGTCCTTTGCTGAGGTGTTTTTACCTTCGTTGGGCTGAATGGGACCTTTTGTCAGGCTACATCTTGTATTCATTTCAAACAGAGACATGTTGGCTTTAAATTCTGATCATCACCAAAATGTTACGCAAAAGAAAGCGCTGACAGCTGAAGTTTAAAAGCGGATTAATGGAAGCTGTAGGATACATAATGTTGGGTGATTGAGCCCTGCTAGGGGCTGCAAGTCAAAATATCTTGATGCAACAGTTTTGCCATTCATCCGTAATCTGTCTCTTGCAGGTTTGCAGACATATGAGTAATGCAGTACCCCTTCACAGTTATATGCTGTCAGAAATCTGCCACCCTGCAGAGAGTACTTCTACACATTTCCTGCCAGTATATCCAACCATTTAACTGAAGGCTCAGAGGCAAGGATGTCTCACTTTATTGCCTCTTGCACTCCCTTGATTCCTCCCCTCACCTCCTAGTCCCTTTCACTAGAGTGGCCACAGATGCCCTGTCATGGCATAAGCTCCGTCTAAAAAGACATCAGCTCATCATTCATTCATTCATCTTAAAGTGAAGTTGGGGAAGAGGATTTGCAAAGAGACAAATGATAAAGCAGAACATTAAGCACAAACACAGGTGTTGACAAAGGGAGGCATAGGTGGAAACGGGGCACAGGTGGAGACAGTCGAGGCGGGGCAGACATTCACAGAGAAAGGAAGGCAGAGGCAAAGCAATCACCATCATACAACAGGAAGTAGAAACTAAGAAGATACCTGCATGGGGGGGGGGCATGGTTGGATAGTCAATACGAATTCTCCAAATAATAAGGACAAATAGTTAAGTGCTTCCTTTATTGTTTCATTTAGGAGAAGATACACTGAATCATACACACATATTTACAGTCACCTCATTCTCTATCCTCCCATTTTGCTCAATCCTATATTTATTGACTTGTTTTTTTTTTCAAATTACTCATAAAATTACTTTATTAGCTTTTATTTATGTATGAGGGGTGGGGGATTGTGTGTATGTGAGTTACTGCTTCTTGGTTTTATTTTAAAACCAAAGTAAAGGTTACTTTATCAGTGAATTTTTTTTCATTGTAATTGTTTGGTTTGCTCACAAAAGTCAACATATATCTGAACTAAAGCCAAATACAAAGCGTTCAGTCTTTGCATAAGGGAACTAAAGAATTAGAATGTATGTCCCGCTTCACCTCAGTAACTGATCCCACTGTTATCCTGTTAGATGCCATCTTTAATACTAAATACTGTTTTTTCCTGCTTTCAAACAGGTTCTGAATCTAAGCTGCAGATGATGTGTAACTTCTGTCTTCTGCTGTTATCTCCAAAGCTGGAAACACTCAGACAAACATTTTTTTCTTTTATCCCCAAAACGGTCTAAAAAACAAGGCTGCGAGCGAACGTTCATCTTCATGCCACGCAGCTACAACAATCCTACAGATGGCATGCAGCTAAAACAGTAAAAACATGCAGCAACAACAGGGTCAGCCTCTTCATCTCCTGTTAGATAAAGCCCCCTCATCTCAGCCACAGAGGAGAAAGTAGCTGCCTGCACACAATCGCTGTCATGAATAATGAAAAATATTATGAAATCCTCCACCGAGGACTCGTGTCAGCTCAGTTTGAGTCTTCAAATGAGTGATGTTTTGAAACGGCGCAGACTAAAAGCTGACTGTGACATTTATATTGGCAGAAAGCAGCTGAGTGATCCAGGTTTTAAAGGCTCCTGATGTTTGAGGTCGACTTAAAAAATAAATAAATAAATAAAAATGTTAGAAATGTTCCAAACAAGCTTCTTAACTGAAGGCTTCATTCAGAATGGCAGTACTCACTGCAGGGGATGAGGAGTAATGAGCTAAATTTCACTCCTGAGAGCAACTCTCCACCACAGAGAGGAGATGAGCTCGATTACTCTCATACCTCTCTGGTCACTCTGGAGACTTTACGCCTATTTGGTCAAGACAGAATGAAAGAGATTGAATTCGCAGACAGATTAATTTTGCTTTTTCATACATATTTTAATGGTAATTTCATGTTTTACTGTGCTGGCAATGCAGAAATCCACTGAAGTAAAGTGAAATTAACCCTGTGAAGCCTGGCACATCAAATAATGGGCAGATAACATGGCAACAACACTGCTAATAGAAAATAATTAGTCATCTTATCAGGGTTAGAGACTCACTTCTTCAGAGTATTATCTAGAGACCAAATGATACCTGATGATACCCCCCCGGATCGCTACCTTATCGTGGTGGAGGGGTTTGTGTGTCCCAGGGGCTATGTTGTCTGGGGGCTTTTTGCCCCCTGGTAGGATCTCCCATGGCAAATTGGTCCTGGGTGAGGGGCCAGACAAAGAGCAATTCAGAAGACCCCTACTATGAGAAGGCCATCGAGGGAACAGTTCACCCTGCCCGGGATAGGGTTATCAGGGTCCCACCCTGGAGCCAGGCCCGGGGAGGGTGCCCGAGGGCGAGCGTCTGGTGGCTGGACCTTAGTCCATAGGGCCTGGCCGGGGACAGCCCGACAAAAGGACATGGGCCCATCTTCCTGCAGGTCCACCACCCGCAATAGGCGCCGTAGGGGTCGGGTGCATTGTAAGCCGGGCGGTGGCCAGGAGCGGCTCCTCGGCTACCAAACTGGCAATTGGGACATGGAATGTCACCTCTCTGGTGGGGAAGGAGCCTGAGTTAATGCGTGAGGTTGAGAGGTACCAGCTAGATATAGTCGGGCTCACCTCAGCGCACGACTTGGGCTCTGGAACCAGTCTCCTGGAGAGGGCCTGGACTTTGTCTCAGTCTGGAGTTGCCCCTGGTGAGAGGCGGCAGGCTGGGGTGGGTATCCTGGTATCCCCTCGGCTTGCTGCTTGTATGTTGGGGCTTCTCCCATTAGACGAGAGGGTTTGTTCCCTGCGCCTCTGGGTCGTGGAACGGGTCCTGACCGTCGTCTGCACTTATGCGCTGAGTGGCGGTTCAGAGTACCCAGCCTTCTTGGAGTCCCTGGGTGGGGTACTGGAGGGTGCGCCGTCTGGGGACTCTGTTGTCCTACTGGGAGACATTAATGCTCACGTGGGCAACGACAGCAAGACCTGGAGGGGCGTGATTGGGAGGAATGGCCTCCCGGATCTGAACCCGAGCAGTGTTTTGTTGTTGGACTTCTGTGCAAACCACAGTTTGGCCATAACGAACACCATGTTTGAACATAAGAGTGTCCATAAGTGCACGTGGCACCAGAATGCTCTAGGCCGGTCAATGATCGATTTTGTAATCGTATCACCAGACCTAAGGCCATATGTTTAGGACACTCTGGTAAAGAGAGAGGCTGAGCTGTCAACTGATCACCACCTGGTGGTGAGTTGGATCAGGTGGCGGGGGAGGACGCTGGACAGACCTGGAACTCCTAAACGTATAGTGAGGGTGTGCTGGGAATGCCTAGCAGAGGCCCTGGTCCGCGAGAACAAACACCTCCGGCAGAGCGTCAACAGCATTCCGACGGAGACTGGGGACATGGAGTCCGAATGGATCATGTTCAGCATCTCCATTGCTGAAGCCGATGCACTGATCTGTGGCTGCAAGGTGGTTGGTGCCTGTCGTGGTGGTAACCCCCGAACCAAATGGTGGACACCAGAGGTGAGGGGAGCCACCAAGTTGAAGAAGGAGTCCTATTGGGCTTGGTTAGCCTGTGGGACTTCAGAGGCAGCTGATAGGTACCGACGGGCCAAGCAAAACGTGACGCGGGCAGTGGCTGAAGAAAACACTCGGGTGTGGGAGGAGTTCAGAGAGGCCATGGAAAAAGACTTTTGGACTGCCTCAAAGAGATTATGGCAAACCGTCAGGCGACTCAAGAGGGGAAAGCGGTGTTCTACCTGTACGGTGTATAGTGCAGGTGGTGCACTGCTGACTTCGACTGAGAAAATTGTCGGGTGGTGAAAGGAATACTTCGAGGACCTCCTTAATCCCACTGGCACGTATTCCGTGGCGGAAGCAGAGTCTGGGGACGAAGAGGATGACCCGCCGATCTCCGGGGGCGAATTCACTGAGGCAGTTAAACAGCTCCCCTGAGGTGGATGAGGTCGGGGCGGACCTCATCCACCTCTGAGTGTCCTGTGGGGGGTGCTCCGCGAGTATGCTCCTTCACATCGAAAGGAGCCGGTTGAGGTGGTTCGGGCATCTGACAAGGATGCCTCCTGGGCGCCTCCTGGGTGAGGTGTTCCGGGCATGTCCCACTGGGAGGAGGCCCTGGGTAGACCCAGTACACGCTGGAGAGATTATATCTCTCTGCTGGCCTGGGAATGCCTTGTTGTTCCCCCGGACAAGCTGGAGGAGGTGGCTGGGGAGAGGGAGGTCTGGGCTTCTCTGCTTGGGCTGCTGCCCCCGCGACCCGACCCCGTATAACCGGAAGAAGATGGATGGATGGATAATATTCAAATGGTGCTCTAGAACATCTTAAGCAGTTGTGCATGATAAATAATATACTTAATGGAGAATTGTCCTCAGTCAACCTTCTTCCTATCATTTCTTCTTCTTCTCTCTTGTAGATTTTCTTTCTCTTAACATTATTTTTTTGTCTCAAAAAGTATTTATGGCTGAAAGAAGAGAAACTTTGTTAATCACTTTATTTCACCTGAAGAAATTATTTTTTAAAAATCCCTTTGAAATATTTCTTATGATAACATATATCTGATCACAGGTTTAATTAAATGATCAGAACACTGACTTTATACCTGTAGTGAGCATTATGAAATATAATTCTGAAAAATACCCATAGTACCATATTAGATACAGCGTTACAACTTAGTGGAGCTGACAAGAGAATGTCTGGAAAGATTGATCTTATATTAAATTACTTATAATCTTAGCTAAAAATGGCAGATCAGAGAGCATGAAAGCAGGAAGTGGTGTCCCCACAAAGCCACCCTCAGGCATGTGTTTATCCTCACCTCTTTTACTTTCCTGCTCTCCAGCACCATTTTCCTGCTAATTGGTGCTGTTACATTTGTAAATAAATATTTTAAATGAGGAAAAAAAAACAACTAAACAATGGATAAAATGGATAAGTTACTCCACCAGCTGACTGTAGGGGCTCACAGGCTTACTTGTGGTTCCCAGGAGTTTGTTAAAGTATAACGGGAGGCAGAACCTTCAGTTAACAGGCTCCTCTCCTCTGGAACCAGCTCCCAGTTTGGATTCAGGAGGAGACACCCTGTCTACTTTTAAGGTTAGGATTCAAACTTTCATTTTTCTACAACATATAGTTATAGCTGGATCAAGTGATTCTGCATTTCTTCTCTACCCTCCTCTTTTCACTAGTGTTGTAATATATGCCACTATTGCTTGTTTCTATTCTTTTCCATAGTTTATATTGTCCTTACTTCTTTTCTCTTTCCTCTCATCTCCCAACCAGCTGCCGTAAATCTCTGATGCTTATAAAACCTCAGGTCTTTTCCTGTTGGGGGTGTGGTCTTCCTCCCCACCGTCCCCAAATGCCGCTCATAAAGAATAATTTGATTTGCTGAGGTTTTCACTCCAGTGCCAGAGGATCTTTACCTTGCAGTATAAATCGGCCATAGGAAACTGTAGTTGTAAAATGAAGCTATATAAAATATAATCTCTAAAGCTGAATTGAATTACAAAAGTTAAAAGACAATCAGTGTGCATGTGAGGATATAAACTTTCTAAAGGAAAGCACCAGCAAATTTTAAAGTGGACCTACTATGGTAATTTCCATCGCTGGATTTGATTCTCAGTTCCAAATAAGCTCCTTTGGCTCCTCACCCTTAAATCCAGCTTTCTTCTGATTGGGTGACCCTTGCAAATACAAGGTTTGAACAGCAAATGGGTGAGGTTTTAGGCTTGAGATAGCCATAGGGATGTCCACTCTTTCTGATATCACACAGAGCCAAGTGTAGAAAAAAATCTGAAGCTTGACAGGGAGTACTTTTACATTATTATTTGAAACTTGAGTTGGACTTACAATGTGCATCCACCATTGTGACAATATATATATGTGACAAAAAATAAGGAAAAGCAGAGTAGTTCCACTTTAAATAACTGCGACTTGACTTCCCTGGCTTAAAATATTGCATTAAGCCAACCTGGCAGGTTTCACATGTGCGTACCTAACTTTTCATTCAGGTGTGTGCGTCGCTGCTGTCACACTTGTGCAGGCTCGGGAGCTGTGAGCCGCAGAGAGATCAAAAAGGACTACAGATTTCTCATCTCCCACGGGCGCTCGCTCATCATACCACTCCTGACTCTACACACCTCTGGCTGTGCTGAGGGAAGCTGATAATGAGACAGGATGGTATGTAGTTCAACTCACTATATGATATCTAATGTTGTTAGATTATTTTCCACATACTGACACTCAGTGGGAAATCATCTCTTCTCACGGAGGTCAGAGGTCATGTAGAAAAAATAAATTTGCTGCTGAAAAGTTTCTCAAACATCTCTTCAGTGATTACATACGCCCTTGAAGTCTCTGTAATGCTCCACACACACACACACGCGCGCACACGTCCTCAGCGCACTTCCTCTCTCCTTGAAGGCTTTCCAGCTGACAGCTGTTGGCAGCGACACTGGGACAATCAGAGGAGGAGGTGCCGTAATCTAGACCTCAGTCCAATCACCACATGATGTTACACACACACATATACACACTCACACACTTGTGAAGCCACTCATTGTGATGCATTTCACAGGCCCAGCTTCATGCGATTTATGTGCTTTTAAAAACAGTGTGTGCACATATGCAGGTGAGTGTGTGTGTGTGTTCGAAAGGTATGCAGTGTGCATCACCTTCAAGGTGGAGCATGGCAAATGACATTAATGGGAGTTAACTGGGGCAGAAACTGGCAGATGCATGAAGGTATGGGGACTAGAATACCTCCTCCACCTCACCACCCGATTGCCCTGAATCCTTCTGCCCTGCAGAGGGCCAAGAAAGTGTGTGTGTGTGAGAAAGAGAGCTGAGATGAGGCAGCATGATTTGCAACATGAATCCTGCTGCATGCCCCCGTCCTCATTAACACCTCTTGAATTAGGTTCACTGCTTCACATAGCTGGTGTGTGCTATCGAACGCTGGCACAGCAGATTAATGAGCTGCTTAGAAGTCGTTGCACTTCCAGGCTTCATGTCTTACAGCGTCACACATTGTGTGCTACAGTAGACTGGAAAATATGATTTCATGTGAAAAGAGGTAAATGTCAGTTAAAGCAGCATTTGAATCGCAAACTCACACCTGTAACAGGTGATACTGTAAATACTGCAAAGCCAACAACAAAATGAGGTGATGTGAATGCAGTGGAGCGAGTGCCTGCACGCTCAGCCCATAAAATCTATATGATCATCATTTTATGAGCATTGGCATTAACTACACACTTTGTTCAGCACTTCATCGGCATCATTAAAAGATATGCATGGAGCCAGAAGTGTAACTGCTGTCATCTTAACGCTCACACAATTTAAACAGAGTGACCGGATCCCAAAATACTGAATGTGGGACAAAATGGGACATACTAGCAGTTCATGTCGAAGTTAAAACTAAAAATGGAATGAAAAGCAGGTTTCTGGTTTTGCATTTAGCGCGTTAAACACAAATAAATGATGTTTGAATACGACTTTTCCAACTCTCTCACTTTTAAAAAAAAAAAAAATACAACAAGAGTAAAGGGGAGCTGAAGCTTGTTCTGATAGTCTCTTATTTCACTGGCAATTTTCTTTTGGCCATTTCTGATACACTTATACTCTCTTATTTTCCCTTTTGTGAAATTAAAAGGAAAACAAAATCCAATGAGACAAAAGATGAATTTACCAGTAAAAAAATACACATTGTCACTGTGCTAGTTTCCATCATATTCACAAAAAATCTGCAAAGCTTGTCACTTTTCTGTAACTTCTTTCTCTGATGGGCATAGCATTAGATTTGATAATAATAAAATGCTTTCCTCATATGGAGTGGGTAAAAGACAGACTTTAGTAGAGTGCACATCCTGTAGAGCCAGAGTGGGCTTAAATTTATTCAAAAGTAATAAGTCAGTAAAAAGAGTTAAGTTTTAAGTGACCTCTTATTAAACAGAGTTTATGCAAGTGAATATTTGGTGTGACCATCTTTATTCTACAATACGTCCTTGTTGTAATTTCTTCTTAATGGACCTTCCTTCTTTGGATGTTGGCTCACTTTTGTTCCCACACATT
>VOQK01026654.1:0-14019 GCA_015052645.1 Benitochromis conjunctus
GAAATAATGCCGAGAGTGATTTAGTTCCTTTTCCTTATTTTCCCCTGTTTCCTCACCACTCAAAACAGAATTCATCACACTTAAACTTTTTTTCTGTGTGTGTGTGTGTGTGCGCGCGTGTGTGTGTGCATGTGTGTGTGTGTGTGTGTGCGTGTGTGTGTGTGCGTGTAAGAATAATTGCAGAGCTGAATAAAACATGAATGTGGTTTGGCCTAAATTAATCTTGCATAGCCAAGTTCACAGAGGTCTGAAGAATTCAAGCACAATAGTTTGAGAAGAGTGGAGACAGTGATCTGCGGTTACATATTAAACCCCCCAAATTACACCTGAGAGTACTTGTTTGTGCTCAAGCAGAAAAGTGACGTGAGCTGGCATCTCCAGAGGCTAGACTTTTAGCACTCACATGTCATCAAGATTTAAGAACTAAAGACATAACTGAATTAAAGTGAAGCAAGTTTTTCCTCTCAGTTTTCAGGAGAGACCAAATTGTATAAACGAGTAAAAAGAGACAAAATAACTAGGAAAGACATTTGTGTTGCTTTTTTAAATTTTAAATTTGTCGCACACCTGGAAGAACTAACCTTACTTTGAAAATAGCACTAGAAATAACTGTTGCAAGTATATAACGTACCTGGCATACATAGATTATTGAAATCAAATATATATGGACATTCTTTGTTTGTTTTAAAATACACATTTTATGTTTACTTCATTAACGAAGGATATATATATACCTCATATATAGGTATAGATCCTGCTTGTGCTTACCCCTGATACTGTCATGGCAGTCTTTCTCTATCTCTGGTCTCTCGCTCACATCCACCGTCCTCTCAGCTGTCCGTCCGCCAGGACTGACTCTGTTAAGAAGTCTGTCACAGCTGATTGGTTGTACCTGGGATGGATTCTAGCAGTATGTCTCTTTCTTTGTTGCCGAGCCACAGAATGCCTTCCTTGTGGTGATCACCTTAAATAACCTTAAATAAGCTTGTTTTTGTGTTATTTCCCTTTATTTTTGTACTCCATGGGCTTTATACCACTGATTCCTAACATTCCCATATTTCATTATGATAGGAGATTTCCAAATGTCTTGAGGTCTGTCCCTTGGTAACATAGAAGTTAATATAAACAAACAACAGTATAAGATGTTCAGAGCTGCTCATCCATGGAAACCCATGCCATGAAGCTCCTGAGACACAGTCTCTGCGCTGAAGTTAAGTTTGGAACGTTGCAGTTATTGATCCAGCAGCGCGTTGGTTTATGCACATTTAGCGACCCTGCGCTGTTAACTTTACATCGTCTGCTACTTTGTTTTCTAATTTTTTGTGGTTCCTAAATGCTTTTGCAACTCTTTGGACACACACTGCTACTGCTGTATTCACAGGAAGTCACCACAGTGGAGGGTTCTGCATATTTAATTTGGCACAGATCTTCACACTGGATGCACTTCCTGACAAAGCATTCCGAGGAATTTATGTCTATTCCTGGTATTGAACCGAGGAGGCGTCTTTTTGAGGAGGCAGACAACATGAATATGTGCTTAATTTTGTACACCTGAAGCAATGGGACTGGAAGCACCTGAATTCAAACATTAAGAGGTGTGGCCCAGCACCTTTGTCTATATAATGTATCTTTCTAGCTTTCTAGTCATTATGTGTGGCTCTCTGTCATATAATATTTGTTTGGTTTTTTTCATTTTTTTGTAATGTATAACACATTTTGAAAAAAAACATCGGCACATCTGTTTCCCATTTAGCCTCCAATTTTGATGGGATATTGCTCTTTTATTTGCTCTGGCACCTGTGCATGTGAATGCATTTAAATTTTCAGTTTTTTGAAACGAAAGATAAAGTTATTTTTGACCAAGAATTTTTATGTGCTTTTTTGTGTTTTTCTTTCTTTCTTTCTTTCTTTCTTTCTTTCTTTCTTTCTTTCTTTCTTTCTTTCTTTAAATTTCATTAACAGATGACACTATGGGAGTGTATGGGCAAAATTAGTTAATTAACAGTATTTTTTAAGCGTTTCTGAGATGACAAAGCTGTTAGGATAGTTGGTGACTGGAGACCCGAAAGGACATTTTGTGGTTGTTTAGGGAACCTACAGTCTTCATTGCACATAGACGTGAGGTGTGCAATTCAGTCCTTGTCCCTATTAAAGCTCCTATTTTCACTATTGTTTTCTGATCATACGGAACAAAGTAGGTAAAATACCAAATGGAGCAGAACATATTTTTCTCTACCTTTTCCTTGGTGGCTGTCAGTAAATTAATTTACACATTATGGGTATGTGTCTGTCCAAAAAGGTGTCATTAAAGAAGTCATCAGGCAATTAATGTAGACCTTGTAAGCAAATACAAGTAATGGATTGCCTCGTGTGTGTGTGTGGTGTAGTGCATGTGTACGGGTGTGCATGTGAGTGTGGTAAGTTAAACTGTTGTATTTGTGTGTGAAAAAGACAATGAGAGTGGAAGAGACAAAGAGTGACAGGTGTTAAAGCTGGCCATTTTATCACCTTGTGAGTTGACAGTGCAACTCTTTAGCTGTGTAGCGTATTTACCTCCTGGGAGTTTGCATAAGTGTATGGTTTAAAAGTGTGTGTTTTTGTGTATTTTTCCACACAGGTGCATTTGGCTGTATATGTGAAGTTCTCCTGATCAGGGCTTTGTACATTTTTCTTTTGGTAGAAGGACATACATTCCCTCAGGGTGTGAATTCAAACAGTGACGCTTTCAAACATAGCCTGTTTTGATTTGAACTCACACAAACACAAACACACGCACACAGACACACACACGCACACACACAAAGACACACGTAGTATGTCATAAGTTCACCGCCCTGACAGCGGGACTGACAGAAGAAGAAAACAATGATGACACAGTGAAAGAGAAAGATGGGAAAGACAAGGGGCTAGAGAGAGAAAACTGAATGAGATGGCTTAAATACAAACACTATAAAATTATTAAACATACCTGAAGTCCATATTCATCACAGACTGAGTGTGAGCTGTTTCCTAGCCTCTAAGGTGTATTGACGTTCATTCCTTGCCATTAAACCCATTTAGATGCAAATCTAGCAGCCACCGGCAGAAGAAAAACACAGCAAATCAAAAATCCAGTGGAAAAGTAATGATAACTGAAGTTTGCCTGTGATTTATGGCTGAAAAAGAAACAGTACCTTAAATGTCAGAAAAAGACATTTAGATTTAAGCAGCTCATGAATAACATTCAAGTACTCATCCAGTAACATTCAAAATACTTGCTCTCTTCCTGATTTCTTACTATCTTGCATATTCATCACACTTAATTTTTTTAGATCAAGCAAATTTTAATATTAGACAAAGATGACCTGCGTAGGCTGCCAGTTCAACTCACTGTTTGAGCTGGCGCCCACATGCCTTACAGCCGAAATGCACCTCCTCACTTCTCTTTTCCTCTTTCCTGTCTACTCCTCACTGCTGAACCATCAGATAAAGACATAAAGTCCATAAAATCAAATCACTGGGGAAAAAGGATAACCTGAGTGAATACAAAATGCAGTTTTAAAATCATAACTTTATTTACAGTTTTAAAAACTATCCAAACCTACCTGGCCCTGTGTAAAAAGTAATCGTCCTCTTGTTAAACTCAGACAAGGAAGAAACTAGGAACTAGGAAAGACAGAAACATAGGTGGGGTGAGAATGCACACAGCATGAAGGATGATGTGACAAAGGATAAAGGGAGACTAAGATAATACATCCACACTACGGTAATAAGGGAAGGGGAAACAGGTGCGTGCACAGAGACACAAATCAAAGGGAAAGTGACAAGGGAAGTTGAACTGAATATAACATATACAGAACGAGGGACTATCAAAATAGCACAGGAAGCAAACACAGAGACAGAGACTGAGACATACAACAGACAGGAAGATAAACAAACAGAGACATGACTTTCTGGGGAAACAGAAGGGGGAACAACACATACATACAGGGAGACGTGACTGAATAAAAAAACATGTTTAACAAAGGAGAACAGGAGGACAAGACAAGGAGGACAGAGAGACAAAAAACACGCATGGATGAGACTGGGACACTAGGAAACACAAGAGAAAACAAAGGGTTACCAAAATAATACAGGAAATCAACACTGAAATGAAGACTTAAACAGAGATAAAAGCTGTAAACAAACATGAGATCGAGACTGACTGAACCTGGAAGACACGAGGATGAACACAGAAGACTAAGGGAACAGAAAGGGGATGCTACAGGGAACTAATAAACTCATTCCAAAAACAAAAATCAATTATGAATTCACAAGTTTAAACTGTCATGGTCCTGTGTCGGTGACCCAGTGTTGTGTGTTTTTTATTATTAATAGTCTTTGATTTCATTATTATTTATCATTTCTAGTCTCTTGGTTTCTGTTTTTGTGCTCTTCCTGTGTCTCCTCAGTCAGTCTTGTCTCAGTGTCAAGTCCGTGTCTGTGTGATTGTCTCTTGTTTCCTGTTTTACTTTGATAGTCTCATGTGGTATGTTAGTGTTTTCAGTTTTGCTTCCTCCCGGTCTCGTTAGGTCTGATTACTCCCAGCTGTGCTCTCCTCTGTGTATTTTAGCCCTTTGTCTTCCTCTGTTTGTTGCCGGGTCGTCTGCTTATCATCCACTGCTAACCTCTCATGTCTCAGGTATTCATGTATTTCCTGGTGTTCTGGGTTTTTGTGTATCTAATTTTCCCAGTTTAGGTTTTTGTGATTAGTGTCTCATTTACCTGGTTTGTCGTGTTTGGTTCATGTTCTGTTTTTCGACCTCAGTGAAAGGCACACCTTTTGTTATAATCCAGTTCCGTTTCCACGTTTTGTTTATCTGCATTTGGGTCTACTACTTTCCACTCCACACGGTCTGCCTGCTCAGACGTTGTCACAAACACTGGGTCTGAGACCCAGCACCATCACGGACTGATAAAGTGAAGTAGGCTGAAAGATGTCAAAAAGCCCGCGATCTGAAGAAACAGCTGAGAAACAAAGTCTTTGACATCTATTAAATAATTTCTAAAACTTTGGGACTCCAGTGAAGCATGGTGAGAACCATTATCCACAAATTGAGAAAACCACAACAACATCTAAAGGACAGCAGGCCTCACTTGACTCAGTTAAGGTCAGAGTTCATGATTCAACAATAAGAGAAAGTCTGGGAGCATATTAGAGTTCCAAGAGAAAACCACTGCTGACCAAACAGAACACAAAGACTCATCTCACATTTGCCAGAAATGATTGATGATCCCTCAGACTTCTGGGAAGATATTCTGTGGACTGGCAAGAAAAAAAGTTACACTTTTCAGGAGGTTTGCATCCTGTTATATCTGCAGTAAAACTAACAGCATTTCATAAAAAGAACATGATGGTGGTAGCGTGATAGTCTGGGGCTGCTTTAGGACATGGATGACTTGCTGTAATTGATGAAACCATGAATTTTTCGTACTTGAAAACCCTCCAGTGTGACTGAATCAAAATAATTTAGCAAAGAACAGACTCTTTGCCAGTTATTAAAGACACATAATGGCATTTATTGCTCCCAAATGAGCCACGCTAATAAGACATCCTAATATAAATAACTTTTTATATAGGACCAGGTCCATTTTGGATAGCTTTTTCGGCTTAATAAATGAAATCATAATTTAAAAAGTGCATTTTATATTTCCTCTGGTTAGCTTTTTCTAATATTAACATTTATGTGATGATCTGAAGCAGTTAAGTGTGACAAATATGCTAAAATCTAAAAAAACATGAAGGGGGAAAATACTTTTTCACGCCACTGTAAGTTGTAACCTTACTTAACTATTCATGTAGAGTTTTGCGCGGTTACTGTAATAAACTGTGGTCAAACTATTTAATCCACTGTTTAATTAAAGGATGTAAACAAAACAGCAAACGCACTGGACTTAACTGATTAATAATGAACTGGATATAACACAGATAAAGACACAGACACTGTAAGGTATGAGCACAATCACTGGGAAGGAATGAAAAATGAACACAATATTACAGAGTAACACTGGAGTGTAATATTGTGTTAAGGCTCTTTCACAAAGGACTTGACATTTGCTGCGCTTGCTGCTGGGTTCAGTGCCCTGTTTGAGGGCAGAGGAGGACAGAGCAGAATTTCCAACCAGAGATAAAAAACCTAATAAAATATTCAGAATGAAAAACAACTACCTCTCTTCCCCATTACCTAAACTGAGGAACTTATAAAGCTTTAGAGCATTAGACCTATTGGCAGGTATACAAAACATATATTTTGGATTTATGTTCACACAGTTTTAGATGACATAGAAAAAAAATCCAATCCAGAAAACTAAATTCAGGGTAAATATAAACTGAAACTAAACTGGCAATTTCCATGTACACAGGAGAATCTGAGACCTTTAATAATTGTGATGCAGCTTACTGATCATTACTCACAAGCTTTAATAGGGACAGGCTCCAAGACACCTCCACACCCTGAACCGGAGAAGTGTTTAAAATCATGGATCGATGGATGGGATTGCTAATTTTTTTTTTCTAAAACAGTTAAGTGAAAATGATCAGTGTGGATGTTGTCTTAAGGGGGTAAAAGTAACATAGTTTTTGATGGCACTCAAAAAATACATTGTTTCAACTGTATGTTTTCTTTGGTAGTGAAGACTGTCATATTCATGGCTGTTCAGTGGGAATGGATCAAACATCAGAAACACCTCTGTAGGCGTATTCAAAAACAATGTTAGGTTCTTAGAATATCTTTATGGGACTGGGGACAGGGGGCGGGGTGCAGTGCATGTGTGTGTGTGTGTTGGGGGGGGGTTAATAAAATAAAATGCATTTTATTAAATCTTATTGAAGAATATGACAACGGCGAGCTCTGTGGGGTAGAGCAGAAAACCCGTTAAATCCAGTCCTGAGCGAGATAATAATAAAAGACAACACAAACTTTCTACAGGAAAATGCAGAGATCACACAAAACAGCTCGAAATTTAAAATATATTTTAAAAAAAGGTAAGGATGTGGTGTTTTAGTTTCTGTCATAAATCGGCTGTGTGCAGGCAGGAAAGGACCCAAATGCAGACTCGCAAAGACGGGACTTAAACTTTTTATTTAAACCAGCTTTATTTGCTGAATGGCAAAACCATACAAAACTAAACTGGGAACTCTAAGCATATGGGGGAAACACAGGGAGAGACACACAACCATGAGGGAGATCACGACACAGGACGGAGGGAGGGATGCTGACATAAATACACAGAAGGATAACGAGGAAGTGAGAACACACGAGGAACACAGCTGACGTGAATAACCAAAATGAGACAGGGGAAGCAAAACTGAACAGAATGAACATGGAAACACGGGACCTTCACAATAAAACAGGAAGCAGAGAAACATGATGCAGGAGTGGAGGAGAGGCAGACGAGAGGGAGCGAGGGGACATGAGGGAGAGAGAGCAGACATGACGGGCTGGGGAAACATAGATCAACGTGATGGAATAAAACACAAGGAGGGGAAACAAGGCACAAGAACTCATACAAGCACATAAACACAGGCACACAGAGGGAGACACACAGGGTAAAGACACGAGGGGGAATCTAATAAACAAAAGCTAAACAGAACTACCCAAGTACTATAGAATTAACCTTTAAAATACCAAAGTGGACTTAAACATAATACAAAATGACAAAAAACATAAGAAAACTCAAAACGCTGGATCAAATGAACCAGGATCATGACAGTTTCCATTATAACTACACAGGTGTATAGATATGAACTGATAAAAGCAGTTATTCTAACTTTAACATTTCTGCACCCCTGTTCATTTTTGTACTACCAGTACGTGTATCTGGGCAAGAACAGTTGTTGTCTGTATGACACGGGACTGTTTCCCCAAGCTCTACATCTATGGTCCGTACATATGGGGAAGATGTTTTTTGCTGGATGGTGGGTGTACCCAGCACCACGTATCGTGCGTCCCCGGGGGAAGGTTTGCTTATGCAACATAAACGCTGTGGTTAAAGGAAGGGAAACTTGTCGTCTGGCTTCATGGTGATAAAGTATGCAGTCAGTGTCACGCTTCAAGTCACTTTTCAATAATTAAACTAAGACACCATATTTTGTCAGTACCATTTTTCATGAGGCCAATTGTGTGTGTTTTCTCGGAAGATGATATAACAGAACATGTCCTCGTTACTTTCATTACGCTGGAGATAGCATCCTTAGTGAAACTGAAGCCGTCGAAGCCTTTGCTAATTGTTGGAGTACTAGCTGCAAAGGAAAGCTCTGTTAAAACATATTAAATACAAAGAACATTTAATGAACATCTCAAAAACAACTACCTTCTCACCGACTACATTTGAACATACTAATAGAATAACATAAAAAGGAGAGACATAGATAATTATAATAATCATAATAAAATAGAAACTAGAAAGCATGACATCTTCAAGAATCCGTGCAGATGAGGAGAGAATCATGGATACGACTGACGATAAACTACAACTGAGAAAAATTAACGTATTCTCTTTTTCCTGCCATTTCCTGCTCTTTTAGCTTTTTTCCACCTTCAGTTCATATCTTCTCCTTCAGCCCACGTTACTCTCAGATTTGTTTTCCTTGCTTCTCTTTACTTTATCGTCTCTGTTTACTCTCCCTCTGGCTCCACTCCTTAGCCTCTCTCTACCTTCAAGCATTGTTTCCACTGTTGGTCTCTCTTGCTTCTCTCCCCAGTTTTCACGTCTCATCCATTCATTTCTGTTATTCTTCCAACTTCACTCCCCATCCTCCCCTCCCTCCGTCCCTCCTCCCCTTCCTCCCACTGACCAACCGAGGCATAAATATAAAGTTTTGCTGCAAGTTTAAAGGTTGAGCTGATTGGTCAGACCATCACATGGCCTGATATGTGCACAGCGTACCCTCACACACACACACACACACACACACACACACGCACACACACGCACGCACGCACACACGTTCTGCTTCAGTTCCCAAAAACAACAAAAATTGTAGCCAGAGGCTTGAAGCTGAGCCTGATGTTACTTTGATGAACAGCAAACATAATTTTCTTTCTTTCTTCCTTTATCTAAAACATTTTTTTTGTTCACTCACATTAAGTGTAGCATGATTTATGTAACTTGTTTACAATTATGTCGAGAACATCAAGAATTTCGAGTGGAAAAAGAAAGAGGATAACATTTTTATCTCTACAAACCTTCAGTATTAATGTCTTTTTTTGTTTTTGCTACAGAGCACAGGGTATATACGGGGTTTCATTTTGTAAGCATGGAAAATCAATGCAGAGACATGATGACAGCATGAAAAGGATGCCCTGAACTCCGCCCTACAACTCCGCATTCATCTCCACATGTCTGTTTCTCTTCTTCCTTTTCTCCCTCTCTTTTTCCACCCCATTCCTGATGAGATGCTTTCTGACACTGCCACTGGCTGCTGGTTCCCCAAGCCATCTGCAACACACACGCAAACACACATGTCCATAAAGTAGCAACACAAACACTCATATTCACACACTCAGCACAATCAAGAAAAACAACATGAGGGAAACGTCATCGTTAGCATGCTTTAAGATTGCTTAATACCTCGTTTTGCTCCACACGGATCACGGCGTTAGATATTGTAGCAGGAAACAGATACATTAACTTCAAGATCTAAACTTTAAGCCAAAAAAAGCAGATAAAAAGTCACAAAAAGAAGCACAAAGTTAAGACATCTTACCTGATTGTTTATCGTTTTAGATTTTTATTGCTCTGTCAGATGCTGCTGGCCTCGCAGAGGTGCACACCAGGTGCGCTTGTATTTCATGCCTTGAAGCACAAACCAGAACAATACTGGGTTACATAGAGATAACAATCCTATCTTAAAAGGCAGAGAAAGTCCTAAATTGAACGGTGGTGTGATGGTGATGGAGTAAACAGGTTTATTAGCCCGGAGACAGTGATTTGTGTCCCATTGGGGATTTTGTTTGTCTCTGTTTTCACTTGCTGACATGTTTCATTTTCACATGCTTTTTAATAACAGTTTCACCCGCTGGTGAGGTTTGAGCACTAAAAGCTACGTGATTAGTTAAAAGCAAAGACTTGTTTGCATTAAAATATTCCCTTTGATAATATTAGCACTGCATTTTGAAAAATGCTGCTTACCTTGTGGATTTAAACGCTACGCTAAATGTTACTTTTTTTTGTCACTGACAAAAAAAAAGGACCTCTTTTGCACATTCGCGACACACCAGAGGTTTTGATGAAACAAAGACACGAATCCAATCCAAATGTAATATAATTGCTTTAGGTCATTTTCAGATCTCTACAAACTACAAACAACAATATCTGTTTCTGGTTGACAGCACCTCTTTATGGTCACTGTACAGCTCACTAAATGGGATTATACCAGTTTAAAGCTGGTGCTGTGGGTGTCTCATAAGTGGTTTACATAAATTATGGCATCTACTGTTTGCAGCTACTTTTTAAATGCAGTTGTGTAGTTGGGTGTCAGTCAATTGTCATGGGTGTAACAAGTTGGGAGCTGGTGAAAACTTGCTAGCGCTGAGCTTTTTATAGAGAAGAGCTGCTAACTTTTATCATACATACTGTATTTTTTGCCACTGATTAGGCAAGAGTTGTCAAGGATCAGAGATGATATGTTATTAGTCGAGGCAGCAATCAGCCCAGTGACATCTTAAACACAGCTGTGCCAGTCTTTACAAAATTATAACTGTCAAGTGCTGACAGTGCTGAAAACCCAATTTAGGATAAATCTACCCTCATAAGACTCATTTTACACTAAAAGGGTGAAATTTTTACATTTATTCCAATTACCCTTTAACATTCTTCTTCTTGTACTATTACTGCTCCTACTAGAAGAAAACATTGCATTGTGCTGCCAAAAATTACAGATAAGCGATCACAACAGCAGAAAACGCTATAAACAACTACAACGGAGACGCGTGTATGTGTCTGTACACGTGTTGTGGTGTATCATGTGAGGCAGCGAAGGAACACAAGTGAAGTTGGAAGCAGGATACCCCGAAGAACATGTTTTCAGAATACGTTGCTGAAAAACCTACGCTTTGTTTAGCATTTTTGGTGGCTTCAGATGCAGGGTACCTATGTCATGTGCTCCAAGGTATCCTCATGTTATCACAAATAGTGACCAATGAACTTCATATAAGATAAGAATAGTCCCTATCATCATTATTCACCTGGAAACAGGTTTGTAGATCGCTGGTAATGTTCCCAATGCCCAGGTGCTGTGGCTGCAAAACAAGCCCAAATCATTACCCCTCCACCCCCATGCTTCACAGTCGGTTTGGGGTGTTTGTACTGATATATTGTGTTTAGTTTATTTTTCAAACATAGTCTTGTGCATTATTATAGCCAAACATCTGCACTCCGCTGGTGTTTGTCCAAAGGACACGCGCCACAAGTCCCGTGGTTTTTTCACATGAAACTTTGCAAACCTAACCAAAGAAAATATTTCTCCAGTTACGAATTTTCAGAAAGAAGAAACATGAAAATTTTGAAAACACATAATTTTGTCCTTACCATAATTAGACCTATTTGCTAAACTACGCTAATAATTCATTTTTGAGAGACAATGGTTATTTTTAAGGCGGCACACTCATTCAAGTCATTTTGTCATGGAATCAGGACTGCATCTTTTTATAACACATGTACTAAGCAATGGAAATACTGGTATACAGATAAGTATGCCAATTTCTTCTAAGGACAGCCATGCACACACAAGTAGAAAGCACACACGTTTGGTTAGTAGGCTGAGCTGATTATGCATGACCTCTTGAAATACCAGCAAAATGCCACCGAGGAGCACAAAGAGGCCGGTCTGAATGCACTACGCACAATTAAGGGTTGCATATACAATATGCTATAGTATACAACTGCATACATGTTACATGGCTACATCTATGTTACAGTTTTACGTGTACCTCTGTTATGTGGTGCAATATCTTGTAATCATTATCACAACTTCATTTTAGACCACGCCCCAATGATGTTTAACACAAACCATAAGAACAGGGAATCTTTAAGTATCCTAAATCACATTTCATAATCACTTTGCATTTTCCTAAGTTTTACTTCAGGGGCTCCTGTCTTTAGTCTTTTTCTTTTCTTTTTTCTTGTGTGACTCAACTTCCCCCTTAATATATGTGTGAGTGCATGCGTGGTATTTGGCTTACTGAGTCACCCCTCTTGTGTCCAAAGAGTGATTCTGCTGACTCCAGTGTAATGTCTTTAATCACGGAGCGCGTGTGGGTGAGCGCGTGTCTACTGAAGGCCTGTGTCTGTCTGTGCACTGTATCCTTGTTTGAATGTCTTTGAGTGTATATTAGTTTGTGTAGATCCAGTATGTGAGTGTGTTTGTGTGGCTGTTCATGTGTCGGCTAATGGGTTTTGTCAGTGTGACTGAACTGAGGTCAACACAGTTGATTAAAGAAGCGAATTCTGCCGCTCTGCCTACACATTTACAAACACACAGGGTACCTCTCCATTCTAAGCCTCCACTTTACTGGTGCTCAGATTAAAAATTTACTGCTTGCAGTGACAGACACTAAATCCACTGCTTCACATTATTAAAAGTTTGAATGACCGCAGGCAAAATGAACATCTGAACTGGTATTAGTGGATGGAGATGGATGGGTAAAGAGAAAACTCTCAGACTGAGGGTGGGATCAGCTTCCAATTCAGCGCGATTTAGTTAAAACTGAACAGTTCTCTCTCAGCTTCCTTTTGACGTGGCGTTTTATTGTGGATGTGCTCACAGCTGATTTTCCTTTAAGGGAAAACTAAAGGCCGCAACAGACAACTCACAATTCTCTGCTTTCATCAAACCCAATATCAGTAGTTTTCTCTTTGTTCTTAGTTATTAAACAAAAATGTATTTGGGATTTGTGGTGTTGGGCAAATAAGTGAAGGATTTCAAAATCATAGCTATGCATTAGGAAATTGTGGTGTTTCACTAGTTTGCAGCTATGCATCCACCACACTTTCATCTCTTTGAGCAGAACATGAAACCCATGGGCTACATCAGCTTCATGTTTAGAATTTTAAGAAGTCAGCTCCTTTTCTCAGCTTTCAAATTGTCTGATGTAGACTTCGGCTCGAGATCATATGCTATTTAAATCCTAATATATATTTATAAAAACAACTTTATGTTGGCTTAGCATAACCAGGGCTAGCTTTTGTTTTTTGTTTTTGCTTTATCCCCTTAACATTTTTTTCCCATTAATTTATGTATAGAATAAATTCTACAGTTACATATATTTTGCCCAGCTTGTTCAACTTATTTACTCTCCAAATTAAATATTTTACATTTATTATCTAATGTGTACTTTTCAGTTTCATTGTTTTTGATTAACATTAGCTATAAACCTGTTCTGAATAATAAACCAGTAGATACACATAAAAGCTCAATTCTAATAGCTAAATAATGCATTTCTGAAACATTAAAGTCAAATTTGTGGCGCAGCATCATGGGCAAACAGGATACTGAGAAGATGTAGAAGGCTATATCTGAAGCCAGCTACTGATTTAACCAATGAGAAGCTGGCACTGGTGGCTGACAGGCCAGCGATGGGAAATGAGAAGCTGATTACTCTGTGGATGAGCTTGGCTGACTTGGCGGGATACTAGCATTCTGAGGATGGTGACTAGCATGCTGAAGCTGGCAACCTATTGACTTGGCTCATCATTAGCACAACAAGGCTTACATTAGCTAAAAAGTGACTAGTGCTCTTCTTCTTTTGTGTTTTTTTGGCAAATTAGAGCCAAATGTGGTGATTACTGCTCTTGTGTTTCCATGCATTCTCAGAGAACTATCAACAAGTATTTATGTGCACCCTCCCAGTGTGTGCAGCCATGCCAAAGAGTGACAGAAAGGAAAAGGAATAAGCTGAATGAAATAGAGAAGAAAGAAAACAATAGAAGAATTTAGCTTTCAAGTTTACATTTCTTGCTATGTGCATGTTACATACAATTAAATTATTGTACTCTGGG
>VOQK01026654.1:14039-33012 GCA_015052645.1 Benitochromis conjunctus
AAATGATTGTACTCTGGGACACAAGGGACACCTGGTTTAGATGACAGTTTAGACAAGAGTCTAAAGCTGACAAAAGGTTTAACACACAAACACCATGTAGTGGGAGGAAGTAAGAACATTATCATCAGTATTTTATATGCAGAAATTAAATTAGTGCAGGATACCTCAACACCACACTAAGCAACTAAATATTACACTTAAAAAGATATAAATTTATATTACAGTAAGAAAACAGGGCATTACATAAATACTCCATGTACTCCATACAACTACCAAACTCTCAGAGCTTTGAGCTCTTCTTGCTTGTCTGACTGACTGCTCACACTACACTACATACATTAATCATCCTATGTGTGTGACACACACACATACACATATATACAGTACATAGCTATGAGTTTATGCCTGAGAGCACTTACTGACATCTTAATCATGCATTCCATTTCCTGTTTCATGCCTCTAACGTACTTCCTCTATTCATGCGTGTGTATGATTTTAATCTATTGCCATACTGGGTTGTTTGCGCGTCCATAAACAATCCAGTTTTCATTGTGTCATACAGTGAGCAAGCTGACATTTTATTATTTGTTCACTGTCTGCTTTGCAGTCGTCTGTCCCCCTGTTGTTATTGCTGTTTCTCACATGTTTGTTAATTGATTTGGGCTTTTTAAATCTACATGTTAAAAGTACAAATTTAAACTTCAGTGACAGATGTCTGCCACACTCGTGTTTTTCTCTAAAGCTTTAGAGAGGATGTTTTCATTCATTTCAGGGTTATTCAAAATTAGTTTATAGTGTAAAGCTCTCCAGCTACTACTTGAATAAGCTTTTAATTTTAGTGGTTCACCATTTTTTTTCTTTTACAATATTACAACCCTTAAATACATGGAATGAGTCTGACTATACTGACGAAAATGTAAAAAATATTTAAATTTGTAGCAAATAAATAATGCAGTTATGATATGAGATTAATGAATCTCATAATTTACTTTACAAGCAAATTTTATAGTGAAAATTGTGCATGAGCATGAATAAAAGTTTGTCTGAATGAGGCCCAATGAGGCTTTCACACAACTGTGGTAACTCATTTTTATACTTGAGTAAAATGCAGCAGAGCCCTCGTCAAACCAGAAGTGCCCTGCCTCATGTCACTGCCTCTGCTTATGTTGCAGGATGTTCATGGTTCTGAATATAGCATAGCTCACAGAGCACACATCAACACAGCTGGAAAATCAGAGAGGTCAGACAGTTTAAAGTTTTTCTTTAGTTTTTAGGGGTTTTATTTTTTCTTCCCTGGCAGTCCCCAATGTTACCCTCAGTCTACGTTTTTAATGAATTTTTTTCTTCATTGCATCATTGAGAGAGATAACAAATGACAGTTCACAAGGCTGCAGACACTCAATATTATACCTCTCTCCTGACGATGTCCTCTGTACAAATGAGTGAAAAAGCAGTCACCCCCACCCCCTACGCCCCAATAAAAAAAACATTTTACATTTTACTTTTGTCAGCAAAAGTAAAATGTACACACACACACACACGCACACACACACGCACACGCACACACGCACACGCACACGCACACACACACGCACACACACGCACAAAGAAAAAAGAAAGAATTAAAGAACACCCAAAACACAACACTCACTTGCACACACAGCTGTGTGACAGTAACGGTGGGATTCAGGGCAGTTAGTTAAGCAGAGTGGTTCATGTAGTTGCTCGGTCATGCCTACTCTGTGAACTCTGTGAAACATTGAATTTATTCTGCATAACTAATTTCACTCTTATACAAACACACAGGCAGAAACGCACACTTAATTTCACACAGTGCACAAAACTTTTCATTTGTTAACTATCCCTCTCTTATTGTTTTAGAAGCATTCACTGATGACTGAACTAAAAACTTTGACATAGCAGCTCATACAGACCAACACATTCTTGAAAGCACACACTCACACACACACCTACACCTACAGAGAGAAAGAGAGAGAGAGAGCGAAAGAGAGAGTGAGGCTGTATTGGAGTTGTCCTGCACGCAATGGAGGACATAAATCAGTGTGATTTGTTGGGGGCAGACTGAATGCAGCAGCCAAGCTTTTTGTCCTGCTGGGATGCCACTACAAGTAGACCAACTCTAATGGTGCACTAATACTTTCTGACAAAGAAAACTGTATGAGATTTGCTAGGTTTAAGTAATTAAAGGAGGGTGATTTGAATTTTCATGTGATTTGAAGAGACAAAGACAGATGGATTCACATGTCCCCAAGACTTGTAATTTTTTTAAGTGGTCTTGGGCAATAGCAATGAGTCTTTTCTTTTTTTTTTATTGGGGCATAGGGGTGGGGGTGACTGTGTTTTCACTGATTTGTGCAGAGGACGTCGTCAGGAGAGAGGTATAATATTGAGTGTCTGCAGCCATCTTTAAAATACAATAAGAACAGGCCCTAAGCACCAGATCCAACAAGCAGGAGTCTAGCACAGCCGACATGACAGGCGCCCCAGAGACCACATACACTGAAAGGCACAACCAAGTGGCTCTAATACTATACAGGAAAATCTGTGCCACATGGGGATTAGAAAACCCCAGGTCCTGATGGGAGACACCACTGAAGGTAGTTCAGAACAACAGGCCAAAGGTACTGAGGGATTTTGAGTTCCAGACAGATGAGCACCTGTTTGCCAACCAACCAGGCACAGTGGTGGTTGACAGGAAGCAGAAGACCACAGTTATGACTGATGTGGCAGTTAGAGCAAACAGCAACAATCAGGAAGACGAACAAAAAAACAGAGAAGGTCCGGGGATTGAGGGAGCAGCTGATGCATGTGTGTAAGGTAAATTAAAGTGGTCCCAGTGGTAACAGGAGCTTCAGGAGCTGCAACCCCGAAACTGGAAAAGTTGCTCCCAGTAGATTCCAGTCATAACCTAATGATCTCACTCTCTATAGTAATGTAGTATGTTACACAAGTTTTTGTTGGCGAAAGCAGCTTCTTACATTACTTTGGTGTTTCTCAGTAACATAGCCTTTTATATAGTTAACTACACAAACCTGAGGCTAAAGTGCCATACACTGATAGTAATCCCTATCCTAATGACACACAAAAAGCTTTAACATCACTCAGGGTTCTTGGCTCGTTAGCATCCTCTCTGTGCAGATGTTTGCAAAGAGCCAATGTTGTGTTAGTTAGGATGCACTTCACCATCACACTCTTGGTCTTTAATGTTATTAATATACTTGTGTGCAAGTTTTCAAGTTTAAGAAATGTAAGTCCTCCCATACTGGACCTTCGTCAGATCTGAAAACAAGTACAGAGAAAGCAATAGGTTATATGTAGGTGAAAGTTATACGCATTATTTTGGTATGATCTTCAGTTATCAGGTTAGCAGGTGTGCAAATTAGCATAGATGACCAACACCACTGGTGTGCAATGGTTGCAATGTTATCTTGCACTAGTGTGGTAAGTATGAAGTGCTTAAGTCTTATCTTTTGCTTTCAGAGCAGAGGACTGGCAGCTTCACTGACTTTACTCTCCATTATATGACAAAAATATGACCACAAAGGGACAGGAAACTCTCACTCCTTCTCTCACTCACTCCTACTCTAAACTAGTGCTAAGTGCAGCAAAAATAGGGCTGGATAGGTCTGAGCACACACTTGCAATGAGGAAGAAGACTATAACTAAAAGCATTCTCTTTCAAAGTAATTCATCCATAAACAGTTATGTAGACCCACTGTACTGGGAAGCGCTTTACATCCCTTGACTTAAAACATGCCATGTCAATTAGCCAAAGTCCATTTCTCTGCTTTGCCTCTCGGAGCCAAAACTTACAATTCCTTGTGTTGCCATTTAGCCTGTCACTTTCCCCAAGAGCTGTCACTCTCTCTGCAGCCTTAGCCTCCCTTCAGTTATAGACATTCAAGGTCCTGCCATATTTAGAGGACTAGTTAACCTCTGATCCCTCTCTATATCAACTAATCTGAGACATGGAGAGAGTGCTTGCTCTACTTTCAATTAGAGGAGAATGATACTGTGCACAGGTTTCAGAAACTGCTGGGGTTCATGTCTCTAGCCTCTGTGGTCATTTTTTGGCCCTGGTGATGGCATGTCCCATACATCAGTGGTTCAGTTCCCCCCAGTTCCACCCAAATATGACATGAGACTAGGTCTAATTGTGACCCAGTTCTGCCAGTTTCACCTACCGGCTAGAGAATCATGTGGGAATCCAGGTCATTGAGGGTCATTTGGGAGCCCCCTTAGCTGTGCTCAAACTGATGGCTGTTCGTATTGCTTTGAGGGTTTTATTGTCCTTCATACATATCAAGTATTTTACTTGTGAGAACAGACATTGCCTCTGCAGTGTACCATATACATTATCTAGGTGGAAGGAGGTCATTACACTGTCTCCACATATGTCAACACATATAAGCATGGTCTCTTCCTGCCTCTCTTAAGGTGAGCCATGTTCCAAGTGTGGTGAACAGAGTGACCAACATTCTGTCCAGGACCGGGCCTCTCCCAGCAGAGTGGAGATTACAAGATGTAGCCCAGTTTGATACTGACCATGGAGACACCCACTCACCTGGTATGGTACTCCATCATGGGTCAGAGGGTCAGTTAAGGCCTGGGTGCTCTTTTACAAAAATAGCTAACAAGCCTGTTCTTCAAGTTCTACAGAGGATCAGAGAGGGTGATTGCTCAGCTCTGTCGGTCACTTCACACTGGTTAGAAAGAATGTGGTTTCAGCTAATTCAGGGTCACCCATGGTAACTACCATCGAAGGTGGATCTTTTAACACAATTAGATGGGCAGACTTGCCATTCAAACCAACTTTCTTGTGCCTGTGGGTCTGGTTGATTGATACCTTTAGTTATGCTTATGCTAAACTGAGAGTCACAGTTCTTTCCAGAAATACAGGTTCACATAACCAGAGTACCTGGACTGTAGAAAATTTTGTTTTTTATAAAGCCTCAAGAAGGCAGAATAAATTCTATCAGCCTATTTAGACTGTAAAAATAATAATTTGGTCTCACAGATCCATAGTTACATTCATAACCTGGGTTATGCAATACACTATGCTCCCACGATTTAGAAACCTAAACCACACAAACACTTGCATGACAAGACTTGAGGGGCTATTTTGAGTGTCCCATTTAGGCTGTGAGGCAGCTAAATTCCATACATCCTCACGTGGCTGTGAGGCATGCATACATATGCACAAATGCATCATATACACAGCTGTCTGAAACGATGACATTACTGATATTGTTGACCCTCATTCACATGAAAGATTTGCACAATGCTGTATTGTTGTGGTGCCTGTCTTCTTTTAGTCTTCGTGGTGAGAGGAGACATTTATTACTAAGAAGAAATGTTTGGAAAAGTCCTTTTTAATAGACTCATGAAGATCAAAGGGGAAATAAACATTACCGCAGACACACCTAAACATAACCTAATTGTAACCCTGACACTAAAACCACACTTTGAGTCTCAAAAATGCCTTCAAACTCGTGAGGACCGGGATTTTGGTCCCCACAAGTATAGTAAACTTCCAATTTTTCGTCCCCACAAAGATGTAAATGTCCCCCCCACACACACACACACTTTTATAAACACAATTTAAAGCAATGATGGTTGAGAACATGAATACTAAGTTAATTCTGAAGCTACATTTTTTGATGTAGATGTTAGTCAATTTTTTTTTGATGATTTAATTTTAAATCATCAAAAAAACATGCCCTCACAAAATTTAACACCACGCGTACACTTACTGCTGCAGGGTCTGAACTTAATTTGAACTTAAAACACTGTGGTGACCTTTACATAAGAGAAAAGAGCGAGGGAGAGACAGACAGAGAGAGAAAGCAGAGAGGGAGCAGACAAACAGAACAGGAAAAAAATGGTAAATAGAAACAGGCAGAAATTTCTCACTTCATCCCTCAGAATAATACAGAGAGGCAGGCAGTTAGGTAAACCTACTTGGAAAACCACTGGACAACAAAAGGAGACACACAGGAGGAGGAGGATAAGGGGGTCGGGTGACTAGGGGTTTGGAAAGGGGATGAGAAGAAATAGAAAAAGGATGGATGGAGAGGATAAATGTTGCTCCCAGATCAAAACAAACAAATGACAAGAGATTGGAGGAGGCAGTTTCTGCAGAAAAATGACAAAAAGGAAACAAAGAGGTGCATGGGAGTGAATCTCTGGATTAGGGAGAGGTGGAAGAGTTTCACATGAAATGGAGAAAATAAGCAGATAAATGCACAGGGAGAAAAAAGTTCAAATAAGAGAGGGTTTCTGAGCGGTAACACGCAGTGATTAATAATAACGTCTGAATCGATTCGTGCAACCGCAAAAAATAAATGAAAACTATGTTTTGGGTCAGTTTTCAGTGCATTCCTGTGTGAATAATTCCATAACCTCTTGTGCTCGGACATCGCTGTTGCATCTCTCTGCATGTCTTTGTGTCCCATAGTGTGTGCGTGTGTGCGCGTGTTTGTGTGTGCGTTTCTGATGGCCTAGAACAGTAATGTATGCCTTCTCCTCAGCCGGGTTGATCTCATTGTGTCAAACTCAGGGCTTTGACTAATCACTCTCAAATAAGAGGACTCAGCGAACAGTCGCAACCACACTTACATGAACACACACTCACATATACACAGAATAACGCAAACTATCTCTGTATTTTTCCACTGTCCACCCCCCATCTCCTCAGCTGTCTGTCATACATTCAACACATCCATCTTCGCTGCTGTGCCTCCGCATTTGCCATCTGTCTCTGAACAATATATTCTTTTAGCCTTTATTGTACTCTCTGTAGGTTAGTCGCATGTCTCCCCCTTTGCAGTTTTCTCTCTCTTTAGTTAGAATAGGTTTTGTTGCATTTTACTTTTAGATAGTTGACAGTGTTGAACACAGGAAAGCTGGAAAGGTCTTTGGACTAGATTTAAAGGTATAATTTGACCTGTTTTCTCTTCACTGTTTGCTTTTTTCAGTTGTAGAGTCAGGATGGAATCTACAAATAGAAAAGCTGGAAAGTGGTATGGTCTGTCTGCTTCTGCACTGAGGACAGGTGGCTGTTTGCTGTTTGTGGCAGGTGGGTGGATCTCCAAATCAAAAAGGTTAATCTTTAAAAATAGCTATAATTAAAACATGCGTTACTGTGCTCAATGATAACACACCACTCTTATATTGTAAAGTCCACAGAGCTACAGAAAGCGACCGGTTAGCTTCGTTTAACTTATCCTAGTTAAGTTTGCACAAAAGATAGATTGCTTTCCGAGAGTTTCACTGTACTATATATTCACTGCATAGTACTTTGAATTCACCAGAAGTGCATCAAGTCTATAGAAGTGGTCTAATTTTTCATTATTATTCTATATAAATGTACTTGCTAGTATTCATAGTTATGTTGCTAATATATTCTGTGGCACAGGTGCATGTCTGTGTGATTGTGTGTGAGTGTGCATTTGTTTCTTATGAGTGATTGCAGTTCGACCTTTCCTTCTGGCAACCTCTCCTGGATTGCGTTCAGATCAAGATGGCAAGTACTCCAAATCTGTGAGTGTGTGTGTGTGCACATGCAAGCATGTGTGTGTGTGTGTGTGTGTGTGTGTGTGTGTGTGTGTGTGTGTGTGTGGTTTGATGGATGCCACAGATCATGGCTGTTGGATTGCATTGTGGAGAGCCAGCTCAGCCAAGTCATATCACATTAACAGACACACACACACACACACAAACACAAAAAAACACACCTCCTCTCATGAATGGATGAATGAATGAAGGCCAAGATGATGAAAGATGATTGGAAAGCGGTCTGTGGAGGGTAATTTCATTCCTCCGTCACAGTTTGTGTGCAAGTATGTGTGTAGGCACGTGCGGCAATCTTGCTATGTAGATGCAGACAACGTTTCTATCCATCCTTGTCTTATACATACTTCTGTTTCTGTCTTTTAAACATCTCTATTGTGAGGAGTTCTCATGCATGCGTACATTGCGTCATCTCACAGCGGAGAAGTCACGAGTGCTGCTCCTGCTGTTGCTGCAGCAGCTGGGCTTGTCAGACTTAGATGCATTACTCACTGCAGCCTATTGGAGGCACTGTGAGCTATACATAATGTGCTGATCTTAAAGTAGAACAGTAGAAAGAGCAGCAGTGTAACAGCTGGCTTTTTTCAGGACTGTGTGTGTGTGTGTGTGTAGGTGTGTGTGTTTCCAGGTTGGGTGTGTTCAGCGTGGCACAGCTGAGAAAAGAAATATAAAACAGAGCGATACAGTGTGACCAAGGTATCCTTTACTTGTATCCTATTGCTGCTAACTATTCGCTTTTCAGATGGTAAGAATCCACGCTGCAGTTTCATGTGTATGCTTGTGTCATGTATTATTAAAACCCCATTGTTTATATTAATAAGCAGTAATTCCCCATTGTGCTAATTTGCTAATGTAAAATAATACGCACCATACCATTAAGACAATATTTGAGGTTGTGTGCATGAGAACGCACAGCTTTTATTTGGATCTCTTTGTTCTAAACATATCAGAGAACTGTGCATGTATTCTTTTATTAGGGGCCACAAACATGCTCATGTAATGTCACAATCAGGCCATTTGAATCGATGTGGACACGCGTGTCAGCAAAGACGCACAAGACACACGAGGCAAAAATTATGAACATATATTTAACCACATATCATCATTTTTTGGTGAATATGCTGTCATCTCCCTTTAACGAATCTGAAAGGAAAGCATGTGGTGGTCGGTCAAAGAAGCTATCATATAATTGTGAACACTACACAACACAAATCTATGCATTTATTTAGAAAATCGGACCAAGGCAAGAGGATCTTTGGGGTCACTTTGGTCAGTGTCCAAGCTTGACAGCTTGCTTGATTTAGAAGTAATAAACCATGGATCCGCCTTATAAAGTAGGAATGAGGGTAAAACACGATAAATCAGTGTTAATAGACCACAGTGTAGATAGCAGTGTGTGTTTGTGTAGATAACTGGAGGAATTTGCACCAAACAGAGTGGAATAGGTTCCTACTGAGACTGTACAGGGCTACTGTAATTCAATAGGATTGATAAAAGTGTGCCAGTTCTAGTACATGTGTATAATTACAGGCCAGTGTGTATGGCTGAAAGTGCCTCACTCTTTATATTCATTTACATGAATGTCTGTGTGTCTCTGAGTGTGTTGTAAGTTATTTGAACACAGGGCTTGGATTCAGCATCAAAGGACCATTCACTGTGAAGTGGCAGAGGCAGTCTCTCTCCCTGCCACCAGCTCTAATTAGTCATTCACCCTGGTTATCGCCAATCAGCATCATCTTTGAGCTCTCAAGAGCTAACACCACACAAACACACACACACAGACACACTCCCACAAATATGCACATACAAACAAACATGCGCAAACTCTCAGAAGAACGCTTGCATCCTCCCTTCATAAAAAGCAAAGATTGCTACAGACATAGAGTGTATATCACAACAAAGAAGCCTAGCATAATAGGGTCTGAAGCATGTCCAAACATGAAGGCATTCAAGAATAGAGCATAAGAGACAGTGTGTATAAATGGAAATGAAATTGACGGGAAGACGAGAAGCAGAAAATGATGGCTGAAGCTCACGATGTGGTTTTCCTACATGACTGAGACAGAAGAGATGGACACACATTGTTTCTTGAAGGCACACATTTCTATTTTATTTCCCCAAAAATGGCAAAGCTCTTAAGATTCATAAACAGGATGGCACATCCACAAATGAACTGTCTTTATTAAATGTTACCAATAGTGTTTGGAGGGTTTCTCAAATTTAAATGTATTACTGGCCTTTTACAAATCTTGCATTGTTTAGTTTTTTCTCTTTTTCCATTTCTTAATTTAGCTCGTCTTTTGATCAACTCTTGCTTTCAAGGTTTATCTACTGCATATTCCTTCTTTATCTGACATAACCTACAGGTCACAATCACCATTGTTTACGACTAGTTGGCGAGAGTGCAGTGACTATATCTTAAGCATTAACTTTTCAACGTAGAGGCTGAATGTTACGAATGGGTACATTTTATTGTTAACCATTACCTGTTTACCGAACCCTAATCAAACCGAATC
Organism: Benitochromis conjunctus; assembly: GCA_015052645.1. Lineage (NCBI taxonomy): Eukaryota > Metazoa > Chordata > Actinopteri > Cichliformes > Cichlidae > Benitochromis > Benitochromis conjunctus. The sequence continues at coordinate 24,149 of VOQK01026654.1, forward strand.
AACCAGCAAGTGAAAGCAAAGCTAGTGTAAAAGAAATCTTAAAAAGGTTGTTAATATAACGCAGGATGGATCCATGCTTTCAGGTTACTCCTGACGGGAAACATCTGCACCTGGTTTGGGAACAGCACCAAGCAGGACAGACGAGATCTGCAAAGAGTGATGCGCTCGGATGAACGCATCATTCGATCAGAGCTTCCTGACGTGCTGTCCATCTACACCAAGCGGTGCAAGATCAAAGCCAGGAAGATTATGAAGGACCTCTCCCATCCCAACAATGGACGCTTCTCACTGTTGAGGTCTGGGAGGCACTTCCGCTCCCTTAAGGCTAAAACATAGTGAATGAGGAGGAGCTTCTTCCCCCAGGCTATTCAGGCCCTGAACCAGGTGTAGGACATGACTGGAATCTCATACATCACGGCTCCGCACGCGTTCTGTTTATCTGACCCCCCCCCACTTTTTTTTTTATTTAACTGCAATTTTTTTTTTACTGTAAATTTCTACATTTTTTATTTAACTGCAAATTAAAAAAAAAATTACTGTAAATTTCAAAATTTTAAATTTGTACATTTTTAAAATCTTGTCAATTTCTGTAGTGTAGTTTAATGGTAGGGCATTGTACAGCAATAAGCATTTCACTACATGTCGTACTGTGTATGATTATATGTGTGACAAATAAAATTTGAATTTGAGGTTGTTTACACCAAACGCTGACCCTGCCATCTGAGTGTCACAACAGAAATTGAGACTCACAGCAATGTTTTTCCATTTTTCTGTTGTCCATTATGTGAATTGAAGCCTCAGTTTTCTGTGGGAAATGCTTTTCTGCATAACTTATTTCAATGATTGTCACCTTCCTGGTTATGCTGGAAAATCCCAGTCGATCTGCATTTTCTGCAATACTCAAAGTCACTTAAATCACATTTCTTCTTCTTTCTGATGCTTAGTTTGAACTTCAGCAGATTGTCTTGATCATGCCATGCTTTAATGCACTGGGTTGCTGCTACATTATTTGTATTAATGAGCAGTTTAACAGGTGTACTTAATATAGTGCCTCCTTATATTGATTGCTTGCTCTTAACAGTACTATTTCATTTCAGGATCTAACAAAGGCTCCACTCTGTGTAAAATTTATTGAAGCCTACTATCTCAGCCTTGGAAACATATGGTAATGGATCCATATCATATGAGCATTTAGGGATCGAAAGTAACAGATTTATCAAAGTTTCTGACAACCCTCTTCGTTTCTAAGCAGTGTCGTCATCCTCATTTCTCGAATGTTCGTCAACTGTCTCATAGCCCTGATCATACAGTATGATGTTCAGTCTTCCTTTCCTGGGAGACTGTTTCCTCCAGTCCATTTTTACTGATACACATCTGTCCATGTGTATATTCATGTGTGGACACTCATGTAGGTATATGATCGTGTATTCTTTCAATTTAACGAATACAAAGGTCTTCAGTTGGAAACCTTTCCTTTTAACTGTAGCCTTCTTCAGTTTGATTCCTATGGCTATTTTTTTTTTATCATGAATATAAATTGACAAAACTTTAATTAAAAGTCTTGCGGGAAAGGTGACTTTCTATTTCTTTTCAGTCTCCATTATTTTTATGTGGAGAATTTAAAAACACTTATAACAACCCGATATAATAATTTACATATTTCAAGTCATTAAAAAAAATACTGGATTTGAGACAAACACAAAATGACACGGAAACACTTTAGTTTAATGCTTCCACCAAATATTAGGTAAATACTAGCAATTATTTAATTGCAAGGAGAAAAAAAGAAGTAAAAATAATCTTCAGGTGTTAAAATGTGAAGTATTTTCATTTTCTTTTTGAGTGAACCTCCTTAGTAATGGCATCATCATCACCATTTTGTGGTGAATGCACGAGGTACTTAGCTTCCACGACCAAAACAAAATCAAAACAGAACAAACACATAAAAAAAATGAACCATACCAAAACAGAGTGAAAAAAGCAGCATGAGTGCAGCCACTGGCAAGCAAGCAGTCACTAAAAGCAAACCACAGTGCTGCTCCTTCATACTACTGTTTTTTTTCCTACTCGCCAATCCTTTCCTTCCCGTCCACATTTCTAACCTATTCCTTCTGTGATAATCATCCATCTGTGCGAGGCCGATGCTAGAGAGGTATGGACAGAGTTTGCGTGTGATACAAACGCACATGAAACTTGCAACAGCCTGGAGAGAGAACCGGGAGGAGGGGAAATTAGAAAAAATAGAAAGACACGAGAAAGACAGAAACATATGTTTTATGTTTACTGTCAGGTGCTCATTGAGGCGAGAAACTGCTCCATCACGGGGCTACAAAGAAGCGCATTCATACTTAATGGAAAGACGGAGTGTTGGATTTTTATCTGGAAAAACAAACCATGCAGTAGAACTATATATATTTTAAAAAAGAAAAGGAAAGAAAACCCAGAAAACATGCGTGCATACACTTGCATCATTCAGAGCACTCAGCTGGGAGTTAGTGCCTGGTCAGACTGATCATGTTTTCCAGGTCAGTGTTCCCACTAGCAGCCGATGATGGGACATCATCTGTGAGCATATATCCCTGCATCCATGATGTGAAAAGACTGCACTGAACACCCAGCTTTAGACATTATCTCTCTCTCTTTCTCTCTCTCTTTGTCCTTCTTTAACGGTTTGCAATCTTCCGCTCTTCTCAGTTGTGACCTTGATTTTTTTCCCTTTATTTCACTTTTCACCTCCATTCACCATCACTGGCCTTGATTCATTCCTAACACCTACAATCCCACTTTTTTTTTATATCACCAAACACTGAGAACAGTCACATTAGTTAGCTAAGAGAGAGGCGAGAGAGGCAGAGAATGCTGACCTTCCTAAAGACGAAGGCTTTCTGCATCTTAAGCAGCAAATGTTTCGAAAAAGCCGAAGCTTGCAGATGGTTACTCCCCTGCTTATACAGAAAGCTATTATCATGTTAGGGCCCACTGTCATTGCTGTCAGGACTCATCACACACACACATACGCATACACACACCCACACTCACACAATTGAATTTCAAACTGGTGATGAGGACAAGCATTTTAATAGAGAGGGACATTTGAATGAACATCACACCTTGCGAAAGGAACACTCAGTAAATAGTTTGGGGAGAAGAATAAGGAATAATGGTTCACTTCTGCACATTATTGTGTTTTAATGTTCTTGCATTTGTGCTCAACATTATTGTAACTGTCTCACTGCATCTCTCGATAATGCCCATCATCACTAAGTCTACAGCTGTCTCGCTCATTACCGGCCACCCATTGGCCTCCAAACTTTGTTACTTTAACTGTTCCCTTTTGTCTTGTCTAGCCACCTTGCTGTTTCTTTGTGACTATAATGAGTAATACTTCAATGATGCCATGTCTCAGCAACATCTCCACTGCTGCAGGTCAGCCGGTTACCAGTGGGAGTCCTCTGGTTCCCACAGCCCATCTTGTCAGCTTTGAGCACAAATTAGATTCTGACACGTCTGTCAGCAGAGAGTTCACCAGTTAATCAAAACCTTTATTAACCATTTTATTAACCACCATATGCACTTTTACAACACTATTACATTCCTTCTGAAAATTATATTTGTGATGGGACAGCCATGTCTGATGGGCCTAAAGTATAAATATTATTCATTACCACTACTAAATTAAGTAAATAATCCAAAAAATAAAGAAATAAATAATAAAGACATTAATAAATACAAATTTACATTGAGATTTTTACACTGTTTTAATTTGCACACAGTTATAGTAACACAGAACAAACCAAATTATTCGCACACTTTTATGTTTTGATGTCAAGCATAAATGTAGCAAGTGTTCTTGTGAGTATTCCCCAGTGTTATAGCTGAAGCTGTTCTGTTTCTGGACACATTAAAACATTTACTGCAGATTGTGGAGGTCAAATTTCTTGGTCTTGGTCTTCCAAAGTGCCATCTTCACTCAAAAGTCTTATGGTGTGTTTATAGCGGCAGGTTCACAGCAGTGGAAGCAACTTCATAAAATGCTGTCATGAGTTCCTCCTTGCCTAAAAACCCTTATTTTTATATACGATGAATGACTTTTATTACTTGGTGTGTAAACCGACGGCTAACATTTGGAATTATATCCACAGGCTGACAAACTAACAGGATAACAAGTAGTTTCACTTTTACTGTCTGACTCTGTTATGAGAACAAATATGACGAGAGCTGAAGCTCCCAGGCCGCCTATGGAATATTTGTTTGCATACGGGTCGTGACGTGGCATGTACAAGAAGTCTCAAGGGCAGTGAATATACATGAGCTGCTGTCAGCACCAGCTGAGTCAAATCAGGCATGCATTTGTATGGGTTTTCTTAATTGACCTGGAGATGTCTCAGCAGGAGCGCAGCAAGCGCATATAGCCATGGAAAGCTCAGCCTTCTGGTGGCGCTTCTCAAAGTTCGCTTTTAATTAGGCCTCTAACCTTAACTGCGGCGACAAAAACCATAAGCGTTCCAGTCAGTATTTGAATGTCACAATACGTGACTATGGCTTCTGATTCCTGTCAGCTGTTTCACAGCAAAAATAACTTTTTACCCAGCCCTACTTGGCACTCTAGGTAACATCAGTTTGTGTATGTGTACAAGTGTTAGAGGAAAATCACAAAGGTGACTGAACCACAGCTGGACTATGAATACGATACCGTGTGATATGAGTCTTTTCTGAGTTGCTTTTTCCTTCCTTGTCCTATAGTGTGACCAGTTTTAGAGTTTTACTATCTTCTATCTGAATAATCAGACCAACAGTTGTCACCTTCTCACCAAGCTTCTTGGTGACAGTCTTGTAGCTCTTTCCAGTTTTGTGCAGGTCTACAATCCTGCCCCTGATGTCCTCTGACAGCTCCTCAGTCTTCCACATGCTGGCAGAAAGGTTGGAAAGGAACAAATTGAATCTGAAACTGCTTTGTGTTTAATTTTATTCAGACAAACACCCACCTATCTTTTGCTTACCATTGTGAATTATTCCAACACTGTTTATATCACTGGAGAGAGTGTAGCTGATGAACTCCAGCCTGTGCCAAATGCTAACTTTGGTGTCCTCTCTAATATGCTGCATTCCTGACACCTTGGAGCGATGTCACTCCTGAGTTAGCACCTCCCAGAAAAAGTGATTTTGTTCTTAGCCAGGTAGAGTTACTCAAGTGTCACTAACAGTGCAGCCTAATACTTATTTTTTTGCACTTAAAAAAACCCGTGCATAGAGCCTGATCAGTGCTCTGTGCGTGGCTAATTTAATGAGTTTAAAATACACAACAGACTAAAAGTTTGCAGTTTTATTACTGTTTATTTTCAGTGATGCCATCTTGGATTATTACCTCAAGGTTGCTGCTGCTCTGACAGTCCAACTGGGAAATTCAAGTTGAGGAAGTGGCCCAGATTCATTTTCGGACTGGGAACTTCAGGCTTCTGACTTATTAGAGAATGCATCATAAATCAGCTACTATATAAATAGAGATTGTTCATTTCTTTATAATTGAGCAAACTTACAAATTCAGCAAAAACAAATCAAATAATTATTCCAGTAACTGTGAATGAAAAACGATGTTCCCTTGAGAAGTAAATAATCTCTAAATAGTATGTTTAGAAAGTAACTTTCTAACGTAAAAGGAGATATCTTTGGATTTTATTCTTTTCCTTTAATTTGTCTTTGGAGATGGACTTGTTCCAGTTTTGCTCTGCAACAGATAGTGACAACAACTTGTAATTCCCTGTCCAATAAAACTTACTTTACATAATACATTTGACATATACTTAAGAGTAGAATTCTTTCTTGTTCCTGCACCTTTAATACATTTCTAAATAAAATTCAAATAATTTCTCAAATCAAGGAAAAATAACGTTTTTGTGTTACTTCCCTTGTAAACTTTCCCTGTAAGGGATTTCCACAAAACACTTTTCTACTTTCAGAAGTAAGAGAAACCGTTTTAAAAGTACAGATGGTTAAAAGTTACAGGAGCATTATACTATTTAAAAATTACATTCAAAGCAAGAGCAGTAAAGCATTCTTTTTACAATGCTGTGGTGGGAAAATGTGTGTCCTGGCATTAATATAGATGTGACATTGAACTGTAGCACCCAGACAAGCTGACCGAGAGGTGCCCCTCTGCCACCCACTCACTGCTGATGGGAAGAGCACTCACTGATGACAGCGACTTCACATGTGCCAGACAGGAGCGGTCAACAAATGCTCCACCCTACAATTTGCAAAAACCCAAAGGGTCCCCTGTCAAAGTCCTGGTGCAAGACAGGATAAGGGATTTACTCAATATAAGGTGGTTTAAATGTTTAGCCTCAATTAATAGTTTTGATAACTACACTATTAGTAATTCCACGAGGCCAGAAAATCTCATGAATGCAGTATATTCTGAATGTTGGATAAAATTGTATTACGGATTAACAATTCATATGAATCAGAAATACTATTTTTCCTGAATTTCATAGTCAAATCGAAGGTATTTAAGTGAAATTATACCAAAAGATGACTCGACAGTCAACAAGATAAAATATTTCTCTTTTTGTCCTAAACAATTAACAAAAAAGAACCAGTGTTCATCTACCCTATAGCCACATGTACACAAATAACAGCACAGAGTATAAAGAGCTTGGGATGTGATGTTTGCAAACACCAAGTCGCCAAGCAACCACCTTCACCGCTAAATGTGAAATTTCTCTTTAAACGCTGGGAAAATGGAGGAGCTAGGGAGCTATATAGAGCGCTCCCTCTCTGTCACCATAGTTTTTTTTGTCTGTCTCACATTTTGAATCTTTAATGCTTTTTTTCCTCTTCTCTTTACATCTCCCTCTCTCTCAGTCTCCTCTCCGTTTCTGTCCATCCCACCACGTCTCCCTGCGTCTCTCCTTTTATTCCAGCCTTTGTCTGAACAATTGTTTCCGGTGCTGTCAGAACCAATTTCAAACTAAAACACGACATAAATGCAAAATGTTGTGGATGGATTGGGGGTGGTGGCGGTGGGTGGGGGAGTGAAACATATCACAAGGAGGTAGGAGACAAACAGTAGGGGTTAGAGGGGAAGCAGCGGAGGGTCAGGCTGCCTTGAGCAGAGCTCACTCTAGTTGTTTCCCTGCTTTGATTGGTCTTCCTTTAGTTCCCCCTCTTTATTATTTCAGTGCACCAAGTATTTTCGCTGCAGTTTGAAGAGACAGACTCATCGTTTTGCCCTGCAGGGGAGAATTGCAGATGGCAAGATGCTCCACTCCTCTCTCTCATCCCTCACTCTCCCACTCATTTTTCCTCTCCTCTTCCCCATTCCTAATGAATCAAGAGAATTAATTAGAAAAATATAAAATTAGATGACTGGAGGAATAGAGAAAGAGAGAAGGGGGACAGGAAGAAGGACACAAATAAATCCTATACTGTTCTTTTTTGGGAATGTAATTACTTATTTGAACATGTGGACATTCTGCCCAGGCATATGGGACTGGAGCTGTGATTGTGTGCGTTGGGTAGATATGAGGAATTTGGCAAACAGGATTTTTTTTCCCTCTACATAATATAGTTCATGTTAAGCTAGCAGATTTTATTTAAAAAAGCTGTTTGTGTGTTTATAAAGCTCACCATCCACATAGAAATATAACACTGTCCAAACGTGCAGTAAATCTATATTTCTTCACTTTTATGTTTGACATAATTCAAACATAATAGAACGCATCAAAGTCAAGGGATGAACCAGTGCTGTGTATATACCTAATAGACAATTGCTACTGTAAATTGTCTAACAGACAATTTAGCTATTTTAAATGTAATCTTTTGCCACTTTGTTACTAACACCTATCACAAAAAACACATGACTTCCATTTCTTAAGCTGAATTTATGAAAAATACCACAGATGTAATTTTGACAGGCATAAAATAGTATTTTTTTTCAGCAACAAGGTGATTCCTAAAGAGCTATGAGCTGAAAACTTGGCATATCTTGGCGTAGTTTAAAGTGTCTCCTTTAAAAAAAATTAAAGAAACTGAACAAATTGGAAGAGATGAAAAGAAGACCTGCTCTACAGAAGATGAACAGTATCTGAAAGTCATGCCCTTAAGAAATAGGGAAAAGTTCCAACTAAGACCTGGCACAGGACCTGAGACATGCATCTGGCCAAAGGTTATTACAAATGGTCTCAGTGGCAGGGTGGCTGTCAAGAAGCCATTATTAAAGAAAAGAAACAGAGAAAGGGTGAGGTATGCCAGTTAACACAAGAACTGGATTTAAAAAATCAGTGGCACAGATTTTATGGAGTAATGAATTCAAATTTTAAATTTTTAATTCAAACTGTTGTCACTTTGTATGGAGGAGGTCAGAAAAGAGGTACAACAATGAATATCTGCAGTCATCTGTAACATGGTGGATCCTCTGTCATGGTATCAGCCATTGATGTTGGGGATCTTGTCACAATTGATGAAATGCAGGAAAGTACCAGATTTTGGATTTTGGTCCATCGTTCAATACCATCTGGAGAAGTGTCTGATTGGCAACTGCTTCATTTTTCAGCATGACAATGATCCCGCACATACTGCAATGTGGTCAAATAACTCCTGAATTTAAAACACACACACACACACACACACACACACACGCACACACCTGCACACACACACACACACACACACACACACACACACACACACACACACACACACACACACACACACACACACACACACACACACACACACACACACACACACACGCATGTGTGTATTTATATCCTGGTGGGGACATCTCATTGACATAATGCTTTTCCTAGCCGTTTACCCTAACCATCAAAACTGAATGGCTAACCCTGACCCTTACCCTAAACCTA
>VOQK01026655.1:0-10473 GCA_015052645.1 Benitochromis conjunctus
ATTTATGTTGTACATTTATGTTGCATGTAATGCCTTGGCCCTGGGGGAACGTTGTTTCGTTTCACTATGTACTAACTGTATATGGTTGAAGTGACAATAAAGCCTACTTGAACTTGAAGAGAGAATGGCTCCACCATGTGGCAGGTCACAACATAACTCTCTGTATCGCTCTCTCTCTCTCTCTCTCTCTCTCTCTCTCCATATATAGAAATATAAAGCAACAGCAGCAACTCAATGCAATGGGTTGCTGGGGTAAGATGTTTTATTAATGCCAGAGGTCAGAGGAGAATAATCAGACTTCTCTGAGCTGATGGGAAGGCAGTCGTAACTCAAATAACGACTTGTTAAAATCAAGATATGCAGAAGAGCATCTCTGAATACACAACATGTTGAACCTTGATATAGCTAGATTTAGAGCGGTAGCAGACCACATCAGATGCCACTTGTGTCAGAAAAAGATAATGAGGCTGCAATTCACCAAAAATACTGGCAGCTGCCAGTGCTACCCGTCAGATTACCTAGTAGATACAATCCTATAATTAGTATTAAAGAGCACAATATCCCATCAACCCTTTATGGATGAGCGATAAAAATTGGATGACAAAAACACAACATATGGAAAAACAATGCTGGGTCTCATGAGTCTCAATATTTCAATTCAGTTCAATTGAATTGAATTGAATTCATGTTTATTTATACAGCGCCAAATCACAGCAACAGTTGCTTCAAGGTGTTTTAGCACCAAGTAACTTTGTGAGACTCTTTTGTCCGTTTAAATGGAACTGTAGTTGGTTTCCCAACACCTACAGGTGTAGGTCAAACAGACCGTTCTCATTCCCGATGTGTAACATACCGACGATTTGTCATGTCCCGAGGCGTCCCATGGGAACGCAAAAGGTAACCTTCCGAGTCCGTATGATACGTGGATTGTGGATGGTCAATTTTGAGGACAAATCTTAATAGTAGAGATAGTGTCTGTCTTCCAAATCCAAATTGAGAGCTGGTTCAATAGAAGAACCCTGGAAGCTAAAGGTTCTGTGCATTGAAGGACATATCCTGGTCAAAAAGGACTACAAGATTCCTCACAGTGTTACTGGAAGCCAAGGTAATGCCATCCAGAGTAAGCATCTACCATATTTAGATAGATACCATAGATACCATATTTCTAAGATTTTTAGGGCAGAGAACTATAACCCCAGTTTTATCTGAATGTATATGCAGAAGGTTAGAGGTCATTCAGGTCTGCTGTTTAACTAATTGGTGTGTGTTATCTGGCTTCATGGATAGATAAAGTTGTGTCATCTACATAGCAGTGAAAATGTACGTTATGCCTTCTGATGATATTGCAGAAGCATGTATAATGCAAACAGAATCTGAACCCTGTGGAACTCCATAATTAACCTTACTGTGTGATGAGGACTCCCCATTTAAACAAACAAAGTGGAGTCTATTAGATAGATATGATTCAAACCATTACAGCACAATAACTGTAATACCTATAGCATGCTCTAATCTCTGTAATAAAATATCATGGTCAACAGTATCGAACACTGCACTGAGGTCTTGTAGGACAAGCACAGAGATGAGTCCACCGTCAGAGGCCATAATAAGATCATTTCAGTAAGGAAAGATCAATAGAATGATTTGAACATGATTCACTGATATATAGAATTCAATTACACGTTTTGGCAATTAGACTCCAATGGCCCATCACAGAAGAATGGAAGTAGTGACAATCATTCGGGCAGGACCCCTTGGAGTCTGGATGCTGGTGGTGCAGATGAAGATGGAAGCTTGAATAGAGCCTGAGTAATATGGGTGAGGTGGAGATGAGGAGCAGGTGGGTTCCACAAGGGAGAATGTCAGATGTGCAGTGAGATTGTATGTGGAGTGGAGGGTGATTGGCCTGAAGAAGGGCAGGAAAGTGATTGGATTAGTGATGTCAGCAATCAGCATGACAGCATGGAAAAGTGGAAGTGATGTAAAGCATAGATTAGCCACCAAATATCAAAGAAGCAAGCAGATGTGTGACTACAGGTCTTCCTGATTGAACTTACGCATAAACTTCCTTTGCAATCCTCTGCACTGCTGCTTCTGTACTGTGATGAGCTCTGAAACCTGACTAAAGCTCTTAAAATAAACCTGTCAGGGGCTGGGTCTGTGACCCAGCATTGTGAGTATTTTTGATTTCTTATGTTTATATTTTAAGGATGTTAATTTCTAGTATTATTGTTAGTTTGCCTTGAGTTTTAGTCTAGTTTAGGTTCGTCTATATCTCCTTAGTTATGAGTCTTTTCCTGCCCTCTATGTGGTCTGTCTTGTCCTCAGCTTTTACTTTCAGTTATGCCTGTGCGTTCGTCTCTCCGCATGTTCTATCTTCTAATTGTGTATTCTGTGTTGTCATGTCTACGGCTCTCCATGTTTCCTGTTTTATTTCGAAGTGTTTCTCTTCCCCATGTCCGGTTTCCAGGGTTTTCATGATTTTGTTCAGGGAATGTTCATTATTCATGTTCATGTTTCTTTGTCTCATAGCTTTTCTCATGCTCCTTCTCATAATCATGTTCATGTTTCCCTTGGTCATAGTTATCATAGCCTAGTTTTTCCAGTTTAGGTTTTAGTTTAGTTTTTGCCACTGTTCGTGTTGCTTTGTTTTTGTATTTATGTTATCAACTGTAATAAAGGCTTGCCCTTTGTTTAACCAGCAAGTTGTTTTCTTCGGTGTTCTGCTTTTGGGTCCATTCCTTTAACACATTGGCGTTCCCCGCGGTGACATAAACCATTCTTCTGCAGATGATCAGTTAACTGTTTTACATCTACTCTTTCAAAAAATCTTGGTATGAATGGAACAACATGAGATTAGCCATTAATATCCTTCTGTATTCTTTGAATGAAAAATGTAAACTTCGAAAAATTCTGTATCCTAATTCCTTAATGACTCAATAAAAGTCTGTGCCTACATATTGGAATTGATCTTTCCACAGTAAGAACTCCAGCTGTAACTTCTGAAAAAAAAAGTTGAGAAAATCCAAGAACAGTAATACACAGATGATATTATATGTGGTGGTGAGGTTTTTGTGCTGAGCAGCAGCCATAGATAACACTGTGTAAACTAGCAGCACAGAAGTACTCCGCACTGCTGTCCTGCTGGAGTTTCTCAATTGTTAAAGTGCAGTTTTTATTCTCATCTGCACTCCCATCCAAGGTCGCAGACACACTGGGCTCTAGAGTGGGACGGCTTCCCCACATGTATCCCAGCAGCTGTAACTGTCCACCCTGTGACTGCTTGTACCAGAGGAGCCTATTGTAGCTGGAAATGGTGTGTAAACATGTGAGTGTGGCTGTCTCATTTGGGTTTTTGTACATATCAGCTGGAGTCTGGCGGACCTGGTCACTGAGGGAAGCACCTGTGAAAGAAACAGCAAAGAACACCATGAAATACTTTACACACAGCAATAAGAAGAAGGTACATGCTTTAGGTAGCGGTTACTCCAAAAATATCCCTCTTTCATGACATTACCTGAAACCAGATTAATATTATGAATCAGGATCAGGAATAAGATCAATATATTCTTTATTTTCAACTATTAAACTAGTTTTGGTGTATCTGTGCTGTTGCCTTCAATTGCTGTTTTTCTCAGTGGATCTGCAGTCATACTGTTCACCAACACACAGAAAGTAACAATGTGGGCGGGAACCTCCTCCCCTCAGCGCTACACCATTAGTTCAGTATGTTTGTGAGGATATACTGTCACACCGAGTCAGAGTTGAAGCGAGTGGTATTACTTACTTACTCACACCACCAAACAACTGTGGCAGATGGAGCCAGCTTTCTTCATGTAAAAAGGGTTTTTTTTTCTTTCGCACTGTTACCAATGCTTATTGTAGGGCCTTTACAATATAAAGGCATTGATGTGCCTTGCTGTCATTTGGCGTTATATAGATAAAATGGAATTGAACTGATGATTATTTGTCTTAAAATTGCAGGTCTGTTTAAAAAACTTTCTTCTTTTGGAGATGTCATGAGCTTCAGATCAATTTTATTTCTAGCTTTATTCACCTAGTAGGTTAAATTGAACTGTTTGGCCATGTTCAGCACTCAAATGCAGGCACTCAAAATGTAGATACAAGGCAAGGGGTTTAGTCACGATGGCAAGAACCCGATGAAGCTCTGCTAACTGTTAAGAAGTGAGGTTGTGATGATACTAACAGGTATGGGCAAACAGGTGAAAAATTAAAGTGAGACATCTGGTGAGAAATTTCATGTTAATACCATCTTTAGACAATAGAACAGTGAAGATGGAAATTAGGTGGTACAGTAGCTAAATCTGTAACAAAGCATCTTTTCATTTTATGTGATTCATGTATTTTGTACATGGTGCCTAAAAGAAATCAAAGAACTTCAAACCCTTCGAACCCTTCAAAGAGCTTGCTTAAAAGTCATCCTCTAGCTATATCTGTTATCTCCTTTTTTCTGTCCTCATCGCACCCTTCTGATGTTTACCCTTGGTATAAAGTCACACAAGCCTGAAGAGGAGTTTCCTCTCTGCAAACAGAACTTTCTCTGTTGTCCGAAACCGGAGAGGTTAACATTCCTCTTTCCAGGCCTCAAATAAAGGCCTAAATTCTTGTGGAAATAATCCAGATTCCTGCTGGGAGTGCAAACCTACCCTCTCTTCCCTGGCTCCCTCAAGGTGGACAATCAGTGTCTTTGTGAAGCCAAGTTGATGCCAACAAACCTAGAGCAGAGCAGTCCCCCCAGCACCAACAAGCCCCTCAGTTCTGCAGTCTGAGTTGAGCAGACGGGTTGATTAGCTGTGGAAACAGTGGGATTGTTGCAGGGAATTGTCAAGATGCACAGAATTACTTATTATCGTAAATGGACTATCAGGACCACACTTTCTTGGTGGATTATGGATGTGCATTTTTCTAAATGGATTTAATGGCATGGAAGAAGTTACAATGTGGAATCGGACTAAAAGGTAGGTTACTCTTTTCCTCATATTTTCTGACCCCCAGTAAGTTGGACAGGCTTCACAGTTAGAAGCCGAGTTATTCACCTGCTTATTTTATGTGGCAGTACTAAAAACTGCAAAGGGAAGCAAAGGCGTAGATGATCAAGAGACACAAGTCAACGCGCTACCTTCAAAAATGTTTTAAAATCTGCTAACATCTTTCTTCGGCAGAGGAATATATTAGCAAAATATTAAACAAGAGGCAGAAATCTTTCTGTCACGTTTATTAAATCTTGTCTCTTTCTGTTACTGTACAAGTTGTAAAAAAAGGCAAAAGGTGCTTTACTTCAAGTCTCTTCTTGTTTTGGAGGGGGGGAGAAGTGCAGGGGGTCAGTCAGGCAATTAGGCAGGATTCATTGTTCGACCACTTAACATGCTTTATTTCAGCATTCAAAATAATTAAAAACATCTCAATTTATTATACATATACAAAATAGGTACAGATCCTTGTGGTGTTTTCCCCCATGGGTGTGTCTGTCTGCCTTCTCTCACAAACTCTCACTGGTGGTTCTTTTTCTGCGCATTTTTTATCACAGCTCGAATTTTGTTGTTGTTGAGAAACTACAAGAAAAGAAAAACAAGAAACAGACCACAACAGATAGTTGGTGGACTAGTAATCTGGATAACAGTAAAAAGTGAAGGGGGAAGTTCAAAACATAAAAAAAGAGGCTTAAAGAGGCGCTAGGTTGGTTGCCAACATTACCAAAGCTGGAAATAGAAGAAGTCTGTCTCATTCTGGACACCAAGAAAAAAAACTGTGGTTTTATTTTAGCACCATGAGGAGGACCCTGCCATGCCAGAGTGACCGTAGATACACTACACAACAGTATAGTCATACTGGGCAGCCAGCACACCTCTGAGAAAGAAAGAATAGCACCTTTAGGCTTTTGCCCTCCCTGCTTCTGTTAAAGTGTCTGCAAACCTCAACTACCCCCACTGACCACCACAACTCTACTGCAGGCTTCACTTGAAAAAACACTGGGCCCTTTTTTTTAGAGCTGGAATTCCTTTCACTTCTGAGGTAGGCATAAGGATTTTTTTTTTGTTTTTTTCCCCAAAAAAGAGGTTAAAACCCATGTTTCTCTGCTGGTGGTTTTAATGTGGCTTTTCTTTGTAAATAAAGGGAGACATAGAGAGGAATAAACATGAAAGAGACCACAACAACAAACAAATCACAACAGCTACAACATCAGCAGGTGAGGAAGGGACAACTCTTGAGGAGGTGTTGCCTACGGGCAGGTGGAAAAGGGGAAGGGCAGAACAACAGAGACAAACATGGCTGTCAGTTTCACCGTTTATTCATCAACACCTGAAACGTGGTACAAAGCAATTGGGTTCTGTCTGTTGGGACTGTCCTTTCATTCCTCTCACCGCAGAGGTGTATAAAAATACAAAAGTCACCTGTGTCTGTTTCTGTAAACTCCAGAGAGGCCTGGTTTGGCCGCATGATGAGGGGAAGTCAATTTTTTTTTACACTTTACAGAGGCATATATTATTTTCTTGTTGCCAGTGAAACAAAATGTCTTCTCTACAGGATCCTTGGTGTTGGTGATGGCAAAAACAAACAAAAAAAAGTCAGAAACAAAAAAAAAAGTAGTGGTCCCAAACACGACGATGCAGATGCCTCTACACCGCCGCCATCTTGTTCTCGTTGAAGTGCAGGTTTTAGGCAAAGCGGACCATCGGAGCAACGGCCAAATGGAAACTTGTAGAATCAAGAACGAAGGGTCAGATTTTTCAGAAAAATGGCATCGGGAGAATGATTTGTTGGGGGCATTTTTTTTGTTTTGTTTTAGAGAGAGATGACTGCTAGAAAAAAATTAAACACACACACACACACAACAACAATTTCAAGTCCAGATTTCTCTTTTTACAAGAAACAGACAGGTCCAACTTCAAGGCCAAACTCTTGGTCTGGAGCACCAACGTCCATAGGAGCGATATCAATGATGGGCAGGCGAGATGTTTTCGATGTCTTGTAGTCAATGACTGTCTTGCCCCATGTACCGGTGTGTGACTGTAAGGCGAGACAACAGAAATGAGAATTAGGGTTAATATTCAGAATAGTGCTGATTAGAGCCTTTAGCCTCTAACCCTTCCCAATCTCAGTTAGCTTTGAATAATTAACATTGAAGCATATTCAGTTTAATGTCAAAGGTTTCCTCACCGTGCATCCATCCTCAAGGACGCTGTAGGTGAAGCGGCTGTTGCCCTCGGCTCTGATCTCAATCTCGTTGGAGCCCTGAAGGAGCAGGGCCTTCTTGAGGTTGCCAGCGGCGACGTCCATGTAGGCGACACTATTCTTGCAGTGGTAGGTAATATTCTGGGATGCCTCAGTGGACATGAGACGCAGGAAGGTCATCTGGATATTGACATCCTCTGGCAGAGAGCCCTCGCTGCCATACTCAAACTGCACAAGACAGAGAATAGGGGATAGATTACTGACTGTGATGGGCAGAGGAGTTAAGGTGTGATGGTGTTGAAAATGATTGGATAAAAACAAAGTGGGAAGAAGTGGAAACAGGTAGAGAGGAGTAGAAGAGGAACTGAAGCAGACATTTAGCAAAGATGGGTAAGAGAAACTAACTCAAACTGCGGAAACTCACAATGGAACTGCAGATAAGAGAAATATGGAAAGACAGAAGAGGAAACAAAATATATAGAAGAAAAGAAGAAAAGATAACAGGTAGGTTCTATAAATTAGGAAGTTTATGTCAAACTTGTTTACCTGGAAGCCTTCATTCATAGCCTCTCCGAACCAGACGTGCTTCTTCTCCCTGATGTTCTTGCTGATGTACCAGTTCTTCTTGGCAACCTCACGCTGAGTTGGGGATACGCAGGTCTCGCCGGTCTCCATGTTGCAGTAGACCTTGATGGCGTCCTGAGTGCAGCCCTGATCAGGGTCAATCCAGTACTCACCTGCAGAACACAAACAACTTCAAAACTCCATTCCACTAGCTGCCATCGGACTAGCTGTCCTGTCATTGCATTGAACTGCTCACCGCTCTTCCAGTCAGGATGACACATCTTGAGATCCCTGCAGGTTCTTGCTGGGTTCTTGCGGGTTCCGTCAGGGCTGCGGATCTGCTCAATCTGCTGGCTCAGGCTCTTCAGGGTGCTATCAACCTCCAGATCACGGTCACGGAGAACGTTAGCATCATCAGCACGGTACATGCGGAAGGGATCAGGGGCCTTCTCCTGAGGCTGGACCATGAAGCCAAGGTCAAATCCACCACCAGGGGCACCAGGTGCTCCAGGTGGTCCAGGAGGTCCAGGAGGGCCCTGCAGAGGGAGAAGGGTAAAGAAAAAGTGTGGATTGGTTAGTTCATTAGTAATGTGCTACATTTAGCAAAAATTAACCCTCAAAAACCCTGGGTTTAAAGGTACAACTTGGCACAAATTAAGTAAACAGCTGGATGTAAAAAAGGTTAGCTTGTTAGACTTACAGCAGGTCCCATCTCTCCAGAACGTCCACGAGGTCCAGGAGGTCCAGTGGGTCCAGGCAGACCACTCATACCATCCTTACCAGGAGAACCAGCAGCTCCTGAAGGGCCCTACAATTACCAGGAAATTTCAAATGTCAGTATCTGAAAATAAACTAGGCAAATCTGAAAATACACAACTGCTCCAAACTAAGTTAACTTACTCTAGGTCCAGCAGGTCCA
The DNA here is from genome assembly GCA_015052645.1 of Benitochromis conjunctus. NCBI lineage: Eukaryota > Metazoa > Chordata > Actinopteri > Cichliformes > Cichlidae > Benitochromis > Benitochromis conjunctus. Next base: position 8,678 of record VOQK01026655.1, read on the forward strand.
GCGGTACCAGCGGGTCCAGACTCTCCAGAAGGTCCCTATGGGTGCACAAATAAACAAAATAAGTTTAAAACTAGGCCTGCTGGTGTATGGTATTACTTTATTTGACTGTAGTATATGCAGACTCAAGTGTAAAGTATCATACAGCAGGTCCAGGAGGTCCCTGCATGCCAGTGAATCCTCTGTGTCCCTTCATGCCTCTCTCTCCAGCCTCTCCTGTCTCTCCCTTGTCACCACGAAGTCCTGCACCCCCCTGTTATAAGGAAAAATGACAGACATCATTTGGTTTAACCTTCCTCGCATACGCTTCCATCCAATGTAGATTTGCAACTAATATTGTTACTTACAGCAGGGCCACGAGGTCCAGCAGGGCCAGCAGCACCGGCAGGGCCAGCAGGTCCCTGGAAAATTGGAAAAAAATTGTTTTATGTGGAGACAGGGTTGCAGTAACTTACAGCCTTTGCCTTTGTCTGTCATGACAGACAAAGCCGAAATGTTACTGAAGCAGATCTGTCACTCACAGTCTCTCCACGGTCACCAGACTTTCCAGCAGGACCGACAGGTCCAGGGGCACCAGGGGGTCCAGGGGCACCAGGGGCTCCGGCAGAGCCACTCTCTCCACGGTCTCCCTAAAGGACAAATAAAAAATCTGGTTATCACTAGCTTCAAACAGTGTATCTAACTATATTTGCCCGTTAAGCTTTATATTAAAAGTTCTAGCAGTGCATGAATATGTATGAATATGCTGAACACACATATCCTCCGGGGTGGGATTCACAAACCATAGCAGTACTCACAGAAAGTGTGACTTCTTCCTCTGGTAGCCATTTTAGAAGTTGTGGATGATGGCTAATAGGTTAGCTTTAGGCTAGATAACTTTTGAGGCTACACAAATTATTTAGTTGCATGCTAACATGTTAACATGCTAACTTGTAGGCTGCCAACTTATTTGGCAATAAAGACAAAGTTCAAAGAGAACAAAAAATAAGATAGGTGTGTGGTGTTGGTGAGGTACAGCTTATGTTACCTTGGGTCCAGGGGCTCCATCACGACCAGCTGAACCCTCGTTACCAGGGGTTCCCTTAAACACAGGCACAGAGCAGGTTAAGCTTAACAAAAACCTTCAGAACTGACTTAGCTGAAATTCTAAAGTCATGACAATTTATCTGGGTTAATGCATAATGAGATGTGTCAGAAATAGTGTTTATAGCAAAATGCTATCACAAAAAACGTTCTATTTGGAAAATAGCAGTCACTAGATGCAACTGCATTTCCATGACTATATATCTGGCCCATTAATGGGCTTCACAGTTGGTTGGGTAGGGTAACCAAAGAGATAGGCACCCCTTGGCTCTTCACTAGTTCTGGTGGGACTGTGTTTATACCTCACGTCCAGGCTCTCCAGGGGCTCCAGCCAGGCCAGGGGGTCCCATGGGTCCGGGAGGTCCACGCTCACCGCTTGGGCCACCAGGTCCTTGCTTTCCAGACTCTCCCTATAGGTGCCGTAGTTGCAGTCAGTCCAGTAACATTAACCTTATTCATATTTCTAACTCACTCACTCACTGTCTTATTTTTTTGCTTAGCTAAATGGGAATTAAATGTTATTGTTTTGGGTCTGTTAGAAGTAGATTTTTCTTGATTTAGAATCACATCAATTGATGTTCTGGATTTATCAGATCCACTGAACATTTAGAAATTTTGGAAAATCTAGGTTTAAAAAAACCAACAGGAACTCACAACAGGTCCGGCAAGTCCAGGGAAACCTCTCTCGCCTCTCTGTCCAGGCAGACCAACAATAC
>VOQK01026657.1:0-15517 GCA_015052645.1 Benitochromis conjunctus
GTTAGGGCAGTTCTTGAGAAGATGGGCCTGCAGGGAGCTTTATTAAGATTAGAAACAGAGCGAGTGTTTCCGCGGCATCCTCATTTCACAGAGGAGGGGGATGCGGTAAGGGTGAGGAGAAGCGGTAAGGGCGGGACCAGCTGGTGACGCAAATCTGAAGGCTAGACTGTCCCATTTCACAAGCCTCGCACTTCCGGCCTTCTCGGTCTTCGGAGGACCCGGCCACGGTAGAGCGCGAAGGCCGGGTCCTCCGGAGGATGCAGCCACTGAATTGGGACACAGCTAGTATGTTCTGTTTTGCGCTCTCCCTGTTTTGTCAGGTTTATTAGGTTCAGCTGTGTCTCCCTCCTGTGTGCTATCTCCTCGTTTCCCCTTTGTGTATTTATAGTGTGTGTTCCTTCGTTCTCGTCACTGGTCCGTCTGTGTTTCCTCCCTGGAAGTTCTCCCTGCGTCCGTCTACGGTACCGCCGTGTGTTTCACCCTGCATGTCAGGTTCGGGTTTTGTTTGTTAGATTTCCCCAGTTTAGGTTTTCTTAATTCGGTCCTCGCATCCTCGCTGTTGTTTGTTATTTTCTCTGTTGAAATAAACCTCACTCATACTACAGCCAGTGCCTGCATCTTGGGTCCTTTCTCTCACCTCCACACAGCTCGCCTCGCTAGCCGTGACAGTTAACAGTGCTCTTAAGATTTCTGGATTTTAAGTAACTGTGTCAAAAAATAATAACAATAATAAATTAGATGGATAGATAGATATTTGATTTTAGGGTGATGCGGCCCTACGATCTAACAGGGCACTGTAAAACTCAGCCAAGATGAATTTTGTGACGGTTGGCTGTAGTACTATTGCGTCTAACTGGTTTCTTTAAAAATCCATCACACTTTAAATTCCACATCATGTAGCCTCCCACTAAACCACACCAGTAGGTCCCCTAGAGAAAGAGCAGATGAGGGAAGTCAATGCAGCTCTTTATTTCTTCCTAACAATGGCTCTTTAGTGACAGCTAAGCTAGATTCCCTTCAGTCTGAGTCACATATTGGCCTGGACTGCATTCACTACTTCTCCCTGTGATAATAAGGCCGCCTTTGGAGACTTTGGTATTCATCGGTGTGCGTCTGTTTAATTCACTACCTTAGAGTCAAGCTGCCAAGTTTTCCCGTTCATATAATCCTTATCACTTTAAAAACCCTGCTTGAGCATTAGACTGCCTTTATCGGTCTTCTTTCATGAGTGCCATGTACAAAAGCTCAGTTTTATTCCATAGTGGTGCTCTGAGATATCCAAGGTTTTACTCACTGAAAGGTCTGGACTTTTTCCCTCAGATATTAGCCTAAGTGTTCCCACCTACTGCAGGAAGTGTCGTTTGATTTTGCTCTGTCTCTTAAGGTTTTATATCTCACTTTTTCTCTCTTAATATCTGTAATTCACATCTGAATAAAGTTAACTCTCAGCTCTGGAAACCTGAACCATTACTCAACAATGCATAGCCTATGTATTAAAAGCAGATCTCGCTCTTTGTTGCTGATGAATAACCTGATGTACCCTTGCATATACCCTTGCGCTTAAGTGTATATGCACGGACACAGACACACACATGCAAGTATGACATCATTTGCCACTGTGTCAGAGTTTGGCTATAAATAGAGAAGGCCAACGATGACGTTTCAGCTTAACAAAGCCCCCCATGAATAACATAAGGATGAAAACAGGCCATGTCACTGCTGCTTATCTTGATGAGCAGCCAGCCAGTCGTGAAAAATGTTGCTGCATGTTCATTAAAGAAACACCTGATGTTACAAGCAGATGTCATTAGTTAAAGCATGGGATGACCATAATGAGGGCATACACTGTCCCTTTACATGGTTATTACTTGGTGTATTATAGGGACAATTGTTTTACAGTCAGAAAGCGTTTCCTCTGAGCTATCAGACAATATTCCAACGATATAAGGTATCCATGTCAAAATATTAGCTTTCCCCCTTTCACAAAGTAAAAAGGCAGAAAGGCATGACTGATGAGTTGTGGAGGATAATCAATGACCACTTACAGTGATTCATTTTTGGCCATTATTTTTATCTACATCAAACTGAGATGCGGTTTCCAATGCACATAAAGTTGAAATTATGTCAGTTCACTTATTAAGCTGCAGAATAACAGAATGCAGTTGCAATGCAGTTGGCCAAAAAGCAGCTGCTCACAGTCCAGTCCGGTGCTGGAAGTGCCTTTATTTATTGTGGTCCTGGTCTTTGAAACAAGCTGCCTACAGATCTGAGATCAATTATAACTGTGCATAAATTCAAAAACAGACTGAAAACCTTTTTATTCATCCTGGCTTACCCAATAGGTGCCATTCTTTTGTTTAATTTTGTTGTAACATACACATGTTTTTATGTGTTTTATCTTCTTGAGTTTATATGAAATGAAATGTGCTACTTAAATACACTTTTAGGTTCCAGATTCAGGCTTTTCTGTGTGACGTTTGCATTTTTTCCCTTCTCTGCATGGCTTCTATGCAGTTACTTCAGCTTCCTTCCATTGTCCAAAGACATCCATTGGATTAAATTAATTGGTGTGGCCAATTAATGGTATGTCATAGGTGTGAATGAGTGTCTGACTAATGTTGTATTGACAACACTGACAACCTGTCCAGAGTGTACCCCACTTCTTTCCCTATGACAGCTGGGATAGGCTCCAGCTAGCCTGTGACCCTCAATTAGATAAGTTGAGAAAAATGGATAGACAATACATTTTATCTTTATTATGTGAAAATGATAACATACCAATTTCCTCAAGATCCTCATTCTCATGTATTCTGTGACTTTAGTATCACTTCTTGCTTCTGTAGCTGACATTACTACTATCATAGGTGTTATTTGTCACTGTTGTGATTATATACTTAAATAAAATGAAATTCCAGCACAGATTGTTAAATGTGTTTAAAAACAGCAACTCCATTACGTGTTTCTCCCACTGCAGACCACTTATGAATTTCTTTGGCCCACTCATATCTGGGTCACAGTAATTTAATAATAACTGGAGTCACTCTTATCCAAAAGTCACACTGTAACAGTATCTGCCTCTAAAATCCAGCATGACTTGGGGTCCGTTAAAAATTTCACTAATCTCATCTTTTCTTTCTAATCTCTTCAGAAAAGTCAAAAAAATGTTAATGAATTCTCTTTAACCTCGGCTCTGTGCAGCACTTAGCTTGTGTAATTTAAACTCGGTCTTCTTGCATTTATTTGGGACGTGCTTCTTTGCCAATCTCCACATGAACACCGCAGAGCTCATGTGTCAGGCACTCGCTCTGTGTGCATCTGTGTGCATGTGCCTATGTGTATCTTTGCCTGTGTGTGATGAGTATTTGTGTGTGCTGTCTGGGTCCGAGTTGTGGATTTAGACATCAGGAGCTTGGCATGCTGATTACAGAGGTCTGAAGCCACAGGGAACCACAGGAACTCTCCTCTCTTTCTCCCTCCTTTTTCTTTCCAGCATTATCCCTCCATCAGTTCAGGCTAATTTGTAGAGATGGAGGTGAAAGCCGGAGGCCTGGGGCTTATGTGGCAGGATTCTGTGCCTTATGATAATCAGCCAAATCGCATAGCTTTGCTCCTCTCATCCGTGCTGTCTAAGCTTACCTTAGTCATTTACCTAATGCACAGTTAACCACTGTGGACAGTAAGTTTATAATGCACAATGAGGTATATTACACACTGTAGCAAATGTAGCATTGCTGACAGACTGTTATTGTTAGAGCCTAACAAATCTCATATGGATTTGGGAAGTCAGTATTTAAGGTTGTTTTTATTCTGGCTTCTGTGATGATCAGAACTCGAAAATGAGCTTTTTTTTTTAAAAAAAAAAAAGGTCCTGCAAGGTTAATGAAGATGCACAGCGTCTTCAGCTACTGTTTGCAGCATCCACTTAGTGTCCAAATATTTATCAGTTGCTGCAACAGACGCCTTTTTTCCTGCAAGGGATCAAGAACTTTAAGGATATCCCATTTTATGTAGACTGCTGCCAGCCCGCTATCACATCTAATGATTACCTTATGGTGAATAGGAAATAGCCAGCAGTGTTACCACAACCATGCTGGGATGGACAGACATGCAGACTGCACTACTAGCACTTTTACAGCCTCCGACAGTCCAAATGACCTGAGAATGGGATTTAAATTGTCAGAGAACTGGGAGAGAGGAGCCTGTGTGAGTTATAGCTTAAAGGAATGGGCTTTCCTGTGAACTGGATTTGGCTGGATGGACTGTGTGAGCGTGTTTCGCTGTGTGTAAGTGTGTGTCATGGATTGGTTCACTTCATGACTTTTTTCTGGTTCTCACAGAGGTTTGCTTGAGTACATCTCAACAGGGATGTGCCAGCTGCTGAGTCAACATCAGTAATGACTTTGGCTATGCGTTTTGCACTTTGTTATGACTGCTAATATTATGAGCTGTGAAACATCTTCTCGGGCGGAGCCTTAACTGTCTTGAGCTATTGGATGGCTTGCTTTGAAATTATTTACAGACCTCGGAGATACTCAAGGGATGAATCCCACTAAATCTTGGAACCCCCTTGAACTTTTATTTAGCGTCACCACAAGTTCTGTTCAGGTCTGGTTCAAAAACACACTAACATGCCCTATGACATAGGGTAAGCTGGTGATCATGATAGACAATATACCTGCAGCACTGCTATATTTAATCACCGTGCCCCTAGTGTGACTGCGAGCTGCTCTTACTTCCAGACAGTGGTTTATGCCACGGCGGTTCCACTCAGTTCCACAACACTTTTGCAGGACAATCTGTTGCCTTTTCCTTTGTATAATCTCACCAATACAGAGGGTTGCAGTTTAAATAACAGGAAATACTTAGCAATACCACATGATTAATAGCAAGTTTGCTGACTTACGGCATCGTCATTAGATCAGGAACTGCCGCGTTTCTCTTCTGTTTGTTCTTGCGTTGTTTCTATAGTTTCCCTTGCTGTTGATTCTGTGATTGTGTCGGTCGCACAATGAGCAGTGGCAGCTTGTTCAAAAAGCGGAACCATCTTCAACTCCCAATTTAACACACAGAGCTGTGCACACTCACAAGAGTGGTGGCCATGTAGCTAGCCGTTGTGGTTCTCATATCAGTAAAACACTTGAGATTTCGTTCTTTTTTATCACTTTAGGTAGCATTTGTTGTGTTAAAATTCTTTACATCTAAGTCAATGACAACCTGTTTATTCTTCTTGCATTTTTTTTTCAATGATGGAAAGATAGAAATGATTGGATTATGACCACAAAATAAACTCAAATTTTGTTCTTTACCTACAGGAGCTCTAAACATTGTGACTTGCATGTTTTAAAAAAGGTGGTTTACGGTTTCACGTGGCTGAAATACAGACTGAGACATGGAGACCGTAGGTGTTTGTATTGCAGATTCAGTCGTGGTTTGAGATCTCTAGTTGCCGCTGTATTTTTCCTCATGTTTTCAGTCTTTCACACTAACATTTTGTAAATCTTTCTTTTGAACAACCGCAAATGTCAAAGAGGCTACATGTAAATCTCAAAGGGGGTTTCCCCACAGAGATTTATAACGTTCATATAAATGAAATATTTACAATACTTAGACAGTCGTTTATTCTTTTTATTGAATCCAGCCTAACTTTATTCACTTAACCCAACAGGTCACCAGTTCAAAATCTGCATGATGATGAATGGGAAGCATAAATACCTGACATGTATTATTTCAAACATATCTGATGCATTGAACAGAAAGAAAAATCTTCACCCAGTAGACTGTCTGCAGGACCGTGCAGCTGGGCCAGGGAATCTACAGTCTGGAAACCTGGGATACGATCTTCTCTCTCTCTTTCTTTTTCTAATTCCCAGATTGCTGTAACGACGAGCTGTCGCTGTCTAAAAGTGTCTGAATAGCTCCTGGGCTGTTTGTGATTTAGCAACTTGGAAGGTGGATTGTTATTTTCAGTTCAGTACTGTAGCGTCTTTTCTGTTTACAAAAATGTATTTCCTCGTGGTTTGTATGAGCACATGGGCCCAGTTCTAAATTTGGCTTGTGTAGATGAGTGATGTGAAGTGTTGTGTCTTCCCTGTACATGCCCCAGGTTGTGTGTGTAGGCTAGAGCTGCAGCAGCAGCAGGGAACGTAAATGAGGAGGACAGCGGCTTTCTCTCTCTCTCTCTCTCTCTCTCTCTCTCTCTCTCTCTCTCTCTCTCTCTCTCTCTCTCTCTCAGCTGCTTCCTGTACTACACCGGTTTACTGTGCATGAACAGCAGAGCTTTCAAGCTCCCGGATTTAAATACTGGGTTGGATCATACCACGTGGCAAAAAAAAGGGGGAAGGACAAGAATTAACCACTTCATGCTTCATGCATTGTGCTATAAAATGGAGGAGGCCCTGGATAAGTAGCCACTCCCACTTTCCTTCCCCTCCGACATCTCATTCATGAACGCACAGCGAGATTCAGTCATCTCATGACTGTAAATGTAAATGTCACTGCTTCTCTCTAATTTCTGATTTTATTTTGTCCTTCAGAGCTGGATGACTTTTTATTCTTTTTATACTTTTTTATAATTTTTTATTTGACTGCAGGTGTAATTTCTTCTTTTGTGTATCCAACTACTTTTATAGATGACCACACATAGGTGGATATATCTGTGTATGTGTGCATGCAAGCTACAAGACATGTTTCCCCACTGATCACAGACTTTTTCCTTTCTCTTTCGCATGATAAGAAGTGCCTGTTTGGTGTATTTCACTGACTAAATAACTCAATGAGCACACACGATGAGCTATAGTTAAGTAATAGCAGAATCTGCCGGAAGAGCAGCATGAGATGAGAATAACAAAACAGTCAGCAGCAGGTTCAGGTTCATTTTTATACTGTAGGTTTGTGGTCTCCAGCTCGCCCCTGAAAAACAGCAAGGTGGGTTTTTTTTGTGGGAGTCAATTTTACAGCAAAGTAAGATGCTCAAAGGGATACGGGATGGGTGTAATTCTTGTAAAGAGTGATCTGTTGTTTGACTGCCAGTCAAAAGACTGAACAAAAAAAGTACATTAACTGGGATTGATCAAAATAATCCTTGGATGAAAAGAGATCTGAAATGTTTTCATTATACATTTCCCCCCACAAGAATAACCTTCAAGGGGCAAGAGCAAGAGAAAACTAATAAGTTTGGAAAATGTTTTCACTTTAAGGATGAATACCATACAAAACCAAGTTTAAAGTTACATATACAGGGAATGCAAAAGTCCTCAAAGAGAGCTCAGTGAATATTGTTGAGGTTGGACATGGTACTCCATTGCTTGGATCTGAGGTAGGCAGACATAACGGGTGGTTTTTAAAAAAAAATTATTTTGCTGTTGTCGAGATTGAATTTCGTGATTTTTTTTATAAGATTCAATTGAAGAATCCTGATTTGATGCTAACAGATACAGTATGATTTTGAATTAAAAACTTTTGCTTTAGCAAGATTTATAGATAATGTACTCAATATATCTAACATAAAGCGTTTCTGTTACGTTAACAATAAGAATAAGAAAGACTTAATTTATCCCATATGTGGGAAATTCTTTTGTTAAAGCCGATGAGCTAACAATAACAATATTAAAACATCAGCAGTCATGCTATATTGATCACAGCGCATGTATTTATGTTTCCTATCTTCTCCTAGACATGTGGACCAGTCTTAATGAAACTTGGCATAAACATTGCCCAGGGCACAGTGAGTGCTAACATCTATATGACATATTTAAATATTCTATACAAATCCCTCAAGACTCTATATTGGTATATTTGACAGTTTAATTGAGCACTGAATAGAATTTCAGATTACAATATACCCATAGCATCATATTATAATGATCGTAGCATGGGTATGTATGTTTATCTCCCGCGCGTGGGTTTGCTATTAATAACAGTAATAGTAGTGGTAAAGGTATGGTCATGTGACTATGTTAGTCATTGTTGGCTTTGAATGGGAGCAGGACACACAAACACTCAATCATTGTTAGAAAGCACTAAATTCATCTACCCTATAGTGGTTCTTAAATGTTGTTTAATGTTGAGGTCAAACCTCTGTGGCAGCCATCCTGTCTTGCAGGTAAAGAGGAAGCCTGCCTTAAATGCAGCTCTTTTACACAATGGCAAGAGTGGGACTTTGAATTTATTCAAATGGTCGACCAATCAAAGTAACATGTGACATGTTTGCTTTATATTCCATTACTGACAAATAATCGATAATGTTGTGATTATCTGTAAAAGTCAATCTTCTTTGTTTTGAGTGATATGTCCTGGTTTCCCCACTACACCTTTCTGTGTAACAATCATTTAATCTGTTATAAATGTGAGTTTGTTATATAATACAACCTCAAGCACAGACGAGAAGCCTCATACAGAAGTCTACAAAAACATAGAATTAATTAAAAGTTTTAATTAAAATTAAAACACATCTTACTATCGAGCTCATTCTCCTTCAGAATTATTCAACTCAACTGCCATTACTACTTGCTTGTTTCGTCCTTCATAATAAAGTCTTTATTATTTTGTCTATCTGTCTATGATAACCTAATAGGATGATATTAAGTAACGGGTCTGATGGAGTTTAATATTGCAAGTTTAATACTACAAACATATATGAGGTTTATTTAGATGTTTGAATGGAAACACTCCAACTGTTTGGAGACCTCACGGTTACATTTCTTGTACAAATAGGTGATATCTCATCTTCATCAACTTATCAAGAAGCTGACTGAGGAAGTTATAAATGTTATGAGAGGAAGTTGACCATTCCTGACAGATTTATTTGACTTTCAGGCGTTTGGCTTGTGGAATATTTCCTTTGACTCTCTGTTCTGAGCTTAAAAATAAGAAGGACATCCATTACAAACAACAAATGGCAATGTGTTCTGCCACTGATTGTGTTACTTACTACAATAGAATCATTTAAGAGGCTTGCTGGCTGAAACCACCTACAGCCTTGTGTGAATTAAATTCAGACATCCTATATGTCCAGTGGTTTTTATTAAGTCACATTTCTCACAACCACTGAGGCAGTTTTTCTTTTTCAGCCCTAGCTTGAGCTTTTCTGCAGTTACATCATCTGTTGTGTTCTGAAAATCTCTTCCCCTGGAGACTAATTAACAGCAGAGGGGAGTCACTGTGCATTATTTTTCACTCCCTTTCTCCCTGAGGAAGAAGAGAGCTGACATAATTGCACAAGCATTCCCGTGTGAATGACAGAGGGTGAACATGCAAATAAAATTGTTTCCCAGCATTTGCACTGCTGGTTTTGTACCCCCCCCACTCCAAATCAGGACTTTTCTCAAAACAATAAATTCTCTCTGGAGCCTGAGACACCCAACTGTGCACAAAACATGTTGTATAGCCACAGCAGCACATGTAAACACTAATAGTCACACAGCAAAAAAGACACACACATATTTACGTCATTCATTTTGACCCTCTGTGGTTATCCAGACCGCTGTTGTTGTTGTCACCACTGTCACTCAGATATGGTGAGAGCTGCACTATCTAAAAGGAACCCTGTGTCACTTGATAGTGTCAACATATAACCCTCTGCAGTTAGCGCTGCTCGGACATCAAGAGCTCACGATTCAAACCCTGAGACAAAAACTGCGTAAAGGATCATAGCCAGAGACAATAAAGGGACTACTTCTAAACAAGAAAGCTTCAATATGGACTCAGATGCACATGCACTGCTCTCTTTGGAGTGAATGGATTGTGCACTGTTGAAAACTCACAATTCTAGCTGTGATTTAGTGTCTTGTTGTGTTGGCGGAGCTGCCACAAAAGGATGTTATAAATACAGCAGTTTGATTAAAGATTAAACTCTGGACAACTGCGCACTGTTTGCTTTTACTGACTAATATTTCATTACTGTACCAACTAATGGTTGCAAACTCAAACAACAGCGACTAACCTGACTCAGGCTGTATAGCAGAATCTATTTTTTCAAAGCAAGAAAGAGTGTGTGATAAGAATATAACAACAAGAGGAAAAAGTTCCTTTTATATGTTCTGACATCAACTAAAGATGAATAGTTTAACATGAAGATATCATCAATGTGGAAAACTGGCCAGCTGTCAGATGACTTCTCTATGTGTAAGATGACCAATGAACTGGGATGTGAGAAACATCAGTGTGGCGTTGCATGTGTGAGAGTATATTCTTAATTAAAGTCTAGATTATGATCTGGAGAATCATTAAATGAACAGGAGGGGGTGGGTGAGAGATTCAATGACTCACTGAGGTCAAAACACAATACGAAGTCAGTGAGGGACTGAAACATCAGCTGATGCTGGTTCATGTGTGATCGAATGAGGTGGATTAAATGAAAATGGATCTTCATTGGAAGCCACGGCAGGAGCAGAGACAGACCAAAGTAGCATGCTTAACTGTACTTAAGCACTGAAATACAACCCATCATAACCATCTGTACAGCCTGTCAGCCAGCAGATCACCCAAGTGAGAAATGGTATAGTGGAAACAAGCCAATCTTCTGTGTGATTCTATGTGAGTGTGTGTGTTTTGGGGGGGGGTGCCTGGACAGATATTATGATATCACTCGCTATCTGGTCAACAACGGGCCCACCTGTTGGTGTGACAGTTTTCAAGGCCTCACTTCCTAGCTCTCCAAAATCCTTTTTCCAGTACTGACACACTCCCTTTCTAACAAGGGAAGCAACTGAGCTATTCATAGCAAAAGAAAGCCCTGGAATTTCCCACCAAACACAGAGCAAAGTGGTCCTCAGTCATGTCTGAGAGCAGTACAGCCGCAGACTGGAGACCCTGATAACCAGCTGCTTGTTTCAAACTGCTGGGCTGACTTTTATTTTCCCAAGCCTCCCTCTAGTGGTTAGAAGGAAAAGCAAAGAAACATTTTTATATTGAGTATTAAAGTGTACAGAAAATAACATGATAAAGATAAATATGCTTGTTTAAAACATAGATACTTGAGTCTAATGTCTCAGATATAGTTTAATTTAGCCGTTTACCATTCCTTAAACCTCTTTAATTAGTAGGCTTCATGTTCTACAACAAATTCACTTCAAATTGAATCTATTTAGCTTATTCATTATAGACGTGACAGTGGAAAAACATGTTACAGTGGCACCTTTTCAGAAGGAGACCAAAACACCTACTACTCTGCTGGAAAAACCCAACTTTGTGGTTTTCTCCCAGTATTTGCTTGTCACGTGTTTCAGTCTACTGCAGGGCCAGAGCGTGGGAGTGAGAAGAGGTGAACAGGCACGGTGCTTTTCAGTCAGCTGGGTTAAAGTCCACAGGGACACAAGTAGATATGATAATGATTCAGTAAGGAGTACAGCAAATCCCCTCAGGGGTAACGTCACAGAGCTCACGTGACCTGAGATAAAGAATACACATAAATTGAAGACAGATGCACAAGAGACGTGCCGTGACACAAGCAGTATATCCGCTTATTAATGAACCAGAATTGGAGACAGCTGGAGTGTTGGAGGAAATATGGTAACCATCCAACTGCAGAATGCAGCAGAATGTGCAGAGAGTATAAAAGATACAGATTAATGTGGTGCCCACAGGCCAGTGGCCACCCATTAATAACCGATACAGTATTTTTAGGGTGATCAAGGGTATGGCGCAATTTTAAAAAAACATATCTTTTAGAATAATTAAAAGAACATACATAAATGGGTATTAAAAATATATTATCCGGTATCATATAGATGGCACAAAACTGATGTAGAATCCAGGTAACAAGACAGCGATCCCCGCACCTCTGAAATGCTGAGCTGACAAACCATCATACAAGATACAAAAATAGCTGCCTCGACAAAAGCATCAAGCTAGACAACCAGACAGCCTGCAGGTAAAATGTGCAAAAGCCTGTGTCAAGTTAGAGCCAAATATAAAGATAGAAGGCCCCATACAGGAAGAAGAGCACTGATCCAAAGTGGTGAGAGGAATTCCCTGCACTGCTCTGGCAGACGCTTTAATAATCTCCACATATCACGTCATATAACTGGGCATTACATAGTCTGCTTTATGCCAGAGTCCAGTGGGAGAGCTGCTGAGCCTACAGGCAGAGACAGTTTCCTCCAGGAAGCTGATTGGTTAATCAATGTTTACACCAGCAAATCCACTCCAACCATTGCATAAGAGAAATGTTTCAAGTACGCAGGGATGCATCAGTGCTGGAGAGATGTGTTTGGTGAGATAAGATGTGATAAGAGAACTATTTCTGCTGAGGTTACAAGAAGAAACAAAGCAAATATTGAGCTTCAATCTATGACCTGACTTTAAGAACAGTCGTTTGGAGTCAAAAATAAAAATGTGGTCAGATGGACCATAATGGACCATATTGTCAGACTGAGAGAGCGCAAGGCTCAGCCAAGCGGCTAATTGAGAGGAGTTGAATGACTGCATGGCTGGAGAGACCTATAAGTTATTTATTACTGCACCAAAGACAGGCGTCCTCAGCAAATACTGTAAGGAGTGTGTCAGCGTGAGTTACTGCTTAGGATCTGCTGCCGCATCCCTCCAAATGCTCGACTTTTGTCGGCTTCTGGGCGGCACCCTGAGGAACCAATTCATTTCACATATAAATTACAGGTCTAACTTCATAGTTTCTCACTGGAAAGAGCAGTTAGCATTCAAATCAAAGATAATCATAAAAGTACAATCATTTCCCTCTATCCCATCACACACAAACACAAAAAGAAATGTTAAATGTGTTTTGTTTTGTTTTTTTATCTGGGGTGCTGAGAGAACAATCTAACAGAAACTTGTAATGAGAGAGCGTTGCAGTTGAAAAATAAACTAATACCACTGCTCTGTGCAAAGCTGATAAACTGTACCAGAAACAGTGCAAGGTGGTCGGGGAAAGAGGTCCACAAACGCCTCACATTCCTTTATAATTTGACAAAAATACATAGACCGTCAGAAATGTATGTAAAAACAACAATATTCACCGTGCAAATGAGGACAATTTAAAAAAAAAAAAATCTATATTTCACTCTTATTTTTTGAGGTGATGCACATTACACTATTGCACTCATCTGCAAAACATTAACTTCACAAGTAAAGGCTGTTCATCGGTGCCTCATTATTACAAATGGTACACTTAACCTGAACTTTATCTTCTTATCGAAGTACACACAATTATTTTTTTTCTTTTGCACAACTCTGCTGGACTTTACACTGTTATCTGGCTTCGAGAACCGTTCAAGTGCGCTAGTCAATACTTTTTGATGTTTCATACACTGTGCAATCGTCCAACTGAAAAAAACTAGAACAGAAATTGTTAAATAATCAATTTCATCTGAAGTTTTGTGAAAATGTTCTTTGCAGTTAACCGATTCAGCGAGGTGTAGAAGAGCATGCATGCTGAATGTATTCAACATGGGTCGAAGCTTCATATCAATTTACAGGCGGAAAAAAACTAGCTAGAGTTGCAGTGATCTCCACTTCCCTCTCACTGCTCCTGGTGAGCAGCATGAATTCTTAAATGCCACTGCACAAGCACATGTGTAATTTTATGACTCCACATCCACATAAGATGTTCCCCCATTTCTTCTTTGGGACCCTCGCCCCACCCTTTCACCCACACTCACCAGGGCTGGTGGTGCTCTGCAGGCTCCCCCTCTTGTGCATCGGGGATTTAGGCTTAGGCTTCCCTTGTCCATTTGCACCGTTGGAGGAGAAGGTGGAGGAAGAGGATGACATCTTGCCGCCTGTGCTCTTGTTACTAGCTGAGCACAGTGGGTCAGAGCATTGAAGTGGCCAGCAGGGGGAGAAAGGAGCACGAGCTCTGATACTGGAGCTCTGTCTCACAGTGGGACAGCGGGATGGCAGGACCCATACTGGGCCAGGCGAAGCTCCTCTGCAAAGTTGGCTCCTCCTCCCAGTCAGCGGCGGGTCAGTAGGCACGCTGCACAACGCTGAGCTGAAAGACAGCCCAAGGCTTCCCCAACTCCTGCTGGGGGCCATCGTCCTCGGTTGCCTTAGCAACCAGAGAAAGAGCTTCCTGTAGCCAGCACAGGGAAAAGCAGCCACAGAGGAGGGCATTGCAAATCAAAGTGTGTAGCTAGCATGACAGCTAGCAAGCCAGAAGATCAGCTGCAGCTGAGCCAGCTGAGCGCCTAGGTCAGCGAAGGACAAAAGTTTTTCCACTCCTCTAAAAATAGCAGCTAGATAGATATCATTAAAATATGCTGTTTATCCAAGAGAATCAAAGACAAAGGACTGAGATGACAGCAAGCAACTAAAAAAAATAAATAATAGAGAAGGTACAGTGTGGATAAGCACGATAACCAGCTCACAAATGAGCTCCCAGTCTTCTTTGCTGGAAAATTCTGAGGGGAGACGGACAGCCCACACACACACACACACACACACACGCGCACGCACGCACGCACGCACACACGACATGGAGTATTATAAATAGTGACAGCTATTGCCCAGCTAGAGGCTGTGGTACAACCTGTGACAAGCACAGTACAAGAACGACTTTGTCACTTACTTCCTGTAGCTGAGAAGCATGATCACAATTCATCATAAACTCTTTTAAAAGTTTAGCAAATACACAAGCATCCAAAAGTCAACACAGTTGATGATCACACTGGTATATTTTATAGATTCAATACAGCATATTGTATGCTTTAGTAATGTTAATGTCAGCACTAATTTGGCTATTTAAAAAGAATGCTGAATTATTGAATGTAATTATTCAACTTAAGAATTCAATTTCAAAATACTGTAAATCCAATTCTCCAAAACTAAAAGAGACTATATTATGAACCACAATAGTCATTCAAAGAGAAAGTTAAAAACACGCAAAGAGCCCCATCTAGTGGCATGAAAATTGTATGCAATTGGATGAAAATTTCTAGTCTAAATTTCTATTCTTTCTTTTCAAAAGTTTAAACGAAATGTGTGTGAAAAGCTTTTGTCTTTTACACCACCTTGTGGGTTTTTATTGTGATTTTGAGTACTAATCATTTGATCAAGTGTGAAATTTTCTAACAGTTAATACAAAGACTATGTAAAGTATTAATATTATATCTACTATGTGTATTAGCAACAAAGACTTTCTCATAGCCCAACATTTCAAATGCATTCATTTACATCATTACCATCATGTTGTTATACCACTGCTATCACTTCAAACTGCAGCAGAACTGGCAGCACAGCGCCAGGATCAGGATAAAACTTTTACATCTAACAGTTACATCCAAATAACTCATGCGATAGCAACAAATTCAAGTGTATCTAGCCAAAAATCTAAAAGCAAAATAGAAAATAATGAAGCTTTCAAACAGACTAGTACATGATACAAGCAAACAATTAGTTTTACAATAATATCTTTAAAACATAACTTTATTTGGGTACCGAAGTGGAAGTGTCTGCAAAGTGAAGAGAAGATAAAATCTTATATCAGGTTTTCCGCAGGCTTTTTGGAAAGCTGGCCCAGGTTTTGAGAGTCACTATCTGGTGCGGCAGCAGCAGCTTAAAAGCC